>LNSY01173716.1:0-19382 GCA_002024485.1 Artocarpus camansi
AATAAATAAAAATAAACTTAAATACAATATCATTTCAAAACAATAAAACAATGCCCATGGGTCTTTGAAATAAATAGAAAATAAAAATAAACTTTAAATACAAACCATAGTTTTGGTGTAGCATCAAATATTAAAATACAGTCGTCATTATCATTGTACAATTCACAATCACATATATAATTTAACACAGCTATCACAAAGGCATTGCAAATCTTACATGATTTATACAAGTTACAATTGAACAAGGATCTTCCAACACGTAGCCAATGGTGTTGTCATTCATTCCTCGTTAGACAAGTTATATTGAGTTCTACCTGAGAGATGTAAATATAATAGAGACGAGCATCGACATGTGCAGTAGGAAAAACCATTATTTACCTTTAGTTTTTATTCATTACCACATTAAACTTGTATGGTTAGTTAGTTTTCATCATTATCCAGATTATGAGATTTATTATGATCATATTCTGTGGATACTATAGTTAATCATTACCAAGTTTCATACAAATACATATATACAAATATTACACTCCATCATTATTCCTAGGCATCCATATTCAATAGATTATCACTCAACTCATCAAAACTTAAATGGGCGTGCTTGACCACCCTCCAATCATTCCAAGGGTGTCCAATGAGGGGACATCAAGCCCCGAGTCCTTACCAAGTTGATTCATGTATAGTGCGTTCTGGGACTTTCGACCCAAGGGCGCATCATCACCTCCCCCTATTTTACCTTTTAAGGTATTTGTGCCAAAGGACATAATTGTTGCTCTATTTACATCTTACCATTCCTCTATAATCATTCATTATTTATAAAGTTAGTTTTTCTAACCATGCATCTCAATTTACAACAACATATGCCAAAAACAATATATTCCTCACTATACAACATAGGATGAGTTTCACATCATTGTTATAGGTATAATCATATACATTCAAAATATCATATACCTATCTTGCATCGTAAAACAATCAAGTTTTAATTCATCAAAATCTTACAAAAGATGAGTAATAGAATCCTTTCCTCTTTGCAAAATATCCACTAGTAATTTTAAGCTTATACAATTAAGTTCACCACGTAAGCTTCAAGTACGTTGTTATCTTAAACGTACATGATGACCATACTTAAACTTAACTCCTAATTTATAATTATATCAATTTATCATTTATTTTTATTAGTGTGCTATAATGATTAATGTAAAAAAATTGGGAATATTAGTTTTTATAACTTAATTTTAGTACGAAATATGTTAAAATGAATTTTTAAAACAAATAATGTGATTTTAAAATATTTATAAACAAAATAATTAAAAAGTTTAATGTTCATTAAAATAAAATTATTTGAAATTACAAACTTTATATAAAACTATTTATTATTTTCGAAACATAAATTAACAACTAACTACCATTTTCCTAGTTGTTTGGTTTCTTTTATTTGCTCCTAAGGTTGGGGGGTTCAAATCCCACCTAAAGATAAAACCAGCATCTGTCTTTTTTTAAAGAAAAAAGACATGTTGTTTTTAAGAAAACAACATGTAGCTTCTGAGAAAAATGACATGTAGTTCTGTAAAAATGACATGTCGTTTTTCACTTAAGAATTCTTCATAGAGTGCTGATAATTCAAATTCTAAGCCTTTTACTCAAATCCTTAGTTTTCTAATAGCTTTCTAAACATAAAAACTATATATAAACAATATATAATCATCTCTAAACATCAAAAATACAATTCTTACAATTTTCATACCAAAATACAACTTAAAATCAATGTTAAAGTTTTAGAAATCTAACTTCAAAACTTAGCTCAAAAGTAGAGTTTGATCTTGAAAATATCCAAGCTTCCTTAATCCTTGAGTTGTGAAATGTTGTTTGTAGAGATTTATGAGAACTTAACTCAAAAATCTTGAAGAATGTTTGAGTATTGCTTTGGTTCTTTCTTTGGATTTTATCTTAATAGAAAAGAAAAAGAGTGATTAGCAAGGGAAGAGTAAGAAGATCATGAGAGAAAGAGAGTGTGTGGGAACCGTGGAAGATAGAGATGGTAATGAATTAATTAAAAGGAAGCATAAACAATTGAAAGGAGGGGACAAATTTGAGTGATTAATGGAAGAAAATGAAGAAAGAACCAAAAGGGTGGTTGAGAAAAATATCTCCATGTCTCCTCTGGAGACTTTTAGCAAGAAAATACCAAAGTGGCATTTTTGTAAATAAGTGAAACATTCAAGACCAATTTAGTAATTTTAGATACAATAAAATTTTAAATTGCCATGTTTTATACATTGAATTTTATAAATCATATCCATTAAAATAATAGGTGTTATAGTTCTCTTCTCCTTTAAAAATTTCGTCCTTGAAATTTTCTATAATTGTCCACAAATTAAAACAAATATGGGTATTTTTCTCTTATCTTAGACTCAAGTTCCCATCTGGCTTACTCTGCAATGTGATGTTGTCACATCACTTTCACCAGTGAAATTTCACAATGACGTTACATTTTTATCTCACAATCTAGTATATGAACTGGAATTTCTTCATAAGTTGTATCTTCTTGAATTGGAACAACTGTCCACATGATCACGTGTGACGGGTCAGGTTCATACATTCTCAACATCGATACATGGAATACGTTATGTACATGAGACAATTGTGGTGGTAGGTGTAAATAGTATGCCAGCATTCCAATCCATTCCACGATCTCAAACGGTCCCGTATACCTTGAAGTTAACTTTCCTTTAACACCAAATTGAGATATACCATGTTCTGGTTTCACTTTCAAAAACACAAAGTCTTCGACCATAAACTCTAAAGGTTGTATATTTTTATCTACATAGCTCTTCTATCGACTTTGGGCTGTCTTAAGGCATTTACAAATAATCCAGATCTTGTCCATTGTTTCTCTAATAAACTAAGGCCTAAGTTCAAGGCGTTCTTCCTTTTCAGCCTAGCACAATAGAGATCTACAAGGCCTACTATATAAAGCCTTACACGGAGCCATTCTAATACCCGTCTAATAACTGTTGTTGTATGCGAACTCAACATATGGCAATTGTGTAGCCTAATTGGTTCCAAAGTCCAGCACATAAGCTCGAAGCATATCCTCTAGAATTTGAATGATACGTTTAGATTGTCTATCTATTTGAAAATGAAAAGTCGTACTAAAATTCAGTTGAGTTCCCAAAGCTTTTACAATCCTCTCTAGAACTTCAATGTAAAATGTGTATCCTTATCAAAAACTATTGACTTTGGTACATCATGCAATGTCACTATTTTTTTTCACATATAATTGGCATAACTTAAAAACATTATAGCTAGTTTTGATTGGGATGCAATGGGCTATTTTTGTCAAACGATCTACAATTACCCAAACAACATCATGTCCCATTTGAGTTTTAGGAAATCCAATAACAAAATCCATCATTACATGATCCCACTTCCATTCTGAAATAGGTAAGCTCTTCAACTCTAGTGTAGGCTTTTGATGCTCTGCTTTAACCTGCGAACATGTCATACACTTAGAGACAAAGGTTGCTACATCTCATTTCATTCCTCGCCACCAGTTTTGTCATTTCAAATCCATATACATTTTAGAACTTCCAGGATGAATAGCAAACTTAGAATGGTGTGCCTCATCTAACACTGCTTGCCTGAGATAAGGATCTTTTGGAACAACTAATCTCCCTTTGTAAAGTAAGAATCTTTTTTGCTTAATCTGCCGTCCTTCCAATTGTTCACCATATTGTAATTGTTCCTAAATCACACGTAAGCCTTCATCATGCCATTGTCCTTATTTTACTTGTTGGATTAACGTAAGGGTTGCTATCACATTGAATAGGAAGGCCCTTTTGTCATCTTCATAATATTGCAAGTTAAAATCGACGATGGTGATTGCTTGCCTTTAATCTTCCAATACTGGACTGTCCATAATTTCATTGTTCTTACGGTTCAAAGTATCTGCCACTGCATTTGCTCTTCTAGGATAGTATTGAATACTAAAGTTGTAATCCACCATGTACTCAATCCATCTCCATTGCCTTAGGTTGAGATCTTTTTGAGTGAATAAATATTTGATACTTTGATGATTTGTATAGACTTTGAACCTTGTACCATATAGATAGCATCTCCAAATCTTGAGTGTGAAAACTACAATAGCTAACTTAAGATCATGTGTGAAATAGTTCCTTTCATAGGGTTTTAATTGGCGGAAGGCAAAAGCAACTACTTGTCCATGCTATATTAACACACAACCCAAACCATTTCCCGAGGCGTCAGTGTATACAGTGTAAGGCTCGTCGTTGTTGGGTATAATAAGCACAAGCACACTAGTGAGCCTCAGCTTCAATTCCATGAAGGCCTTTTTATATTTGTCATCCCACATAAACTTAACGTTCTTCTTTGTGAGTCTTGTCAATAGAGAGGCAATCTTTGAAAAGTTTTCCACAAAGCGCCGATAGTATCTAGCTAATCCAAGGAAACTTTGGATTTTTTATACGTTCTATGGTCATTCCCAATTTAGCACTGCTTCAATCTTGGAGGGGTCCACTAAAATGCCTTCTTCAGAGACAACGTGTCTAAGGAATTTGGCCTTTGTCATCCAGAAGTCACATTTTTCTTTATTTGCATAGAGACCGTGTTCTCTTAACATCTATAGAGTGATCCTCAAATGTACAACATGCTCTTCTTTGGTCTTAGAATAGATCAACATATCATCTATGAAGATAATGATAAATTGATTTAAGTACGGTCAGAAGACATGGTTCATCAAGTCTATGAAAGCCGTAGGTGCATTGGTCAATCCGAAAGGCCTGACATAGAATTTAAGTGACCGTAGTGAGTTCGGATAGCCGTCTTTGGAATGTTCCCTTCCCTTATCTTTAGTTGGTGATATTTAGATCATAAGTCAATCTATGAGAAATATCAGGATCCTCCCAACTGATCAAACAACTCATTGATTTAGGGCAACAGATACTTGTTCTTAATAGTTAGTTGATTAAACTAGCAAAAATCAACACAAAGCCATAATGATGCATCGTGTTTCTTCACAAATGACACTAGAGCTCCCCAAAATGAAGAACTTGGTCTAATAAACCCTTTCTCCAGTAGTTCATCTAACTACTTTCTTAATTCCACCTTCTCAGCAAATGCTATTCGGAATGGAGCAATTGAAACAGGCATTGCTCCTAGAACTAGGTCAATGGCAAACTCAATTTTCTCAATCTGGTGGAAGTCTAAGCAATTCATCTTGAAAGACATCTGGAAATTTGTCCACCACAAGAATGCAAGAAGATGAATCATTCCTCTTAGATTCTCCTTAGAAGTAAAGATCATCCCATGATTGGTTAAATTCTTTCGTCCTCTAATACAAGCCTTTGGCACAAGGGCTGGTGTCACTATCCCTGTCTTCACCTGAAATTTGACGACTTGTCCATTCTTGGTAAATCAAGATACACATTTCCTATGACAATCTACTATCGCCTGATATTTAATCAGCTAAACCATTTCTAAGAGTACATTAAACACTGTTATAGTTATTACATATAAATAAGCTAATAGTTTATGTTCCCCTATAACAATACACACTGATTAATAAATTATGGAAACTTTAGCTATCCTACCTATTGGTGTACTTATGGTTAGCGGCGAACTACATGTTTCTGTCTCTAATTGTAATATAGAAGCAAATAGCATAGATATAAATGAATGTGAAGTGCTAGGGTCAAACAATACATGAGCCCAAGAATGAGACACATGGATCATACCGTCTATAACAAAGTGGTCAACCTACTTTGCTTGTTTAGTTACA
This sequence comes from Artocarpus camansi, assembly GCA_002024485.1. Classification (NCBI taxonomy): domain Eukaryota; kingdom Viridiplantae; phylum Streptophyta; class Magnoliopsida; order Rosales; family Moraceae; genus Artocarpus; species Artocarpus camansi. The sequence goes on from LNSY01173716.1 coordinate 5,801, forward strand.
GCTATAATAGCATAAGTTTGAGCTAGTGCTTTCCCTTTATCATTCTTCCCTCGATTTCCTTGGCTGCCACTAGCATTATTATTATTCCTCCTAAGAAAATATGGTCTTTGATTCATTGAATCCTGTGGATTCAGTTGGAAATTCTAGTTGGGATAGAAATTGGAACCATGTGGTCATGGTTAATAGTTGTATTGGCGCTGAAATCCTCATGGTTGAGTAACTAAAACTTGGGAAGTTGGTGAGTTTTGCTAAGATACTTCTCGGTTTTGACTCCTTCCCTACACAATATAGGCAAAATGACTTCCTTGCAGTGTTAAGGAAATTCCTTCTCAGATGTCCTACTTGTCCACAATTGTGACAAGTGTAGGGTTGGAAACGACAGCTAACTAATGATCCACCTCCAATACTTACTGCACTTTGTTGTGTGACCTGCCCTTAAGACCTATTCTCTTTATTTATTTTCTTTATACACCCACCAGAACCCTTGTAATCTCCATAGGAGTTGTTCAGTTCTATCTCTACCCGCTATGCCGTAGCTACAAGTTCAAAAAAGCTTGTTGATGGGATAGCAGTTATCATTTGTCTGATTTTTTGTCTCAAATTGTTCCAAAACTTCTCGTACCTCACCATTGGATCTGATACAACTCTAGGATTGTAGCTAGACAATTCTAAATATCGTACATGATATTCAACAACTGTTGTATCTCTTTGCACCAAGTTTTCAAATTTTCACATCATCGCTTGCCTATAGCTCTGGGCAATAAAAGTGTTGCAAAATATGGTCTTGAACTACTCTCACGTGAAGTTCAACACATCATAGTCATTTTTCTACAGATCCCACAATTCTTTAGCTTTACCCTTGAATATATATGTTGAAAAGCTAACCCAATACTCTTGTAGGATCCTCAAGGTATCCAACTTCTTTTTGACTGCCTTAAGCCATTGTTCTGCTATGATAGGATTAGGTTCTCTACTAAATGCATGGGGTTGCTGCTTCATAAAATCCTTGAACAGAGTCAAATGTCCTTACTAGGGACCATGAGCCTCTGTAAGTCTTTGTAGGTTTTGCAATGATTAAAGTATTTGTCCCAAATGATTTACTTTCGACACAGCTGGCAGAAGATTGTGCTGCCCATCAGAGTTGCTCATCTCCCTAAACTTATTCCATTGGCTTAGTTTGCTCAACTTCTTGAGCATGTTCAGCTGGTTTGATTGCTCAAACGATTATAGTTGATGTCTTGGCGACATAGTTTTCTATTAACTACATAAATTTAACTAGGATTAGAACCCAATGATGATGACATTAACATTTAACTTTAAAACCATTTCAAAATATTGATTTTTAAGGTGGTACTACACCCCTAAGTTAACCAAACCTAGGCTCTAATACTAAAATCTATAACGGCCCTATGTAGAGGTTAGCAGTATTGAATAAATAAAAATAAACATAAATACAATATCACTTCAAAACAATTAAAGAAAATGGAATGTCTTTAGAGGCTTCATTTATGTTAGCTTATCCTTTACCATACTATCATCTACTGTCATGGAAATGTGTTATAGATTATAGGTGCAACCTTTTGTCTGATATATTTTTCGCACAGTTTCTGTTGTTCCATATATTTCTTCTTTTTCCTTTTGGTTTTCTACCTTTATGAGTATAATATGTGGTTTTGGTTTCTTTTTTTCCCCTCGGAATAGAAATATATATAAGATTTTAGTCAATGTAATGGATGATTACGCATTGGCTTGTGTGACTTGATAAAAGTTGTATTATCTAATTTTATGGTACTCGCATTTGATTTTAAATTTTTGTTTTGACAGTTCTACTAGCTTCATTGCATCCCACATACTTGATGAACTCACGCTCAACTACCTCGGCTACAAGATTGTTGTGCTTGATAAGCATGATTACTATTCAAACTTGTATATAGGACTCATTGCATTTCCTTTCACTACAAGATTGTTCTGTTTGATAATCCTGCTTACTACTCAAACTTGTATATAGAATTTATACATTCACTTAAATCTAACATCTGTCTACATATTCTATAGATAATTGTGAACTCACTGAATATATGGTATTTGATATTATATGGTCCTATACTAGATTTTAATTACAGATTAATTTGATTTGAATTTAATTCTTATGAATTATAATAGAATCGGCTTGTCCAATATCAATACATCTATTAACGAAAATTTATGGAACATCCTTCAAATATTGTAACGACATCTAAGTAATTGTTGTAGAAATAATAAACATCTCATATGGTGTCATACTATTAGTTTTAAATGACAAGTAGGAGATATCGTTGAAAATATCTAAAATGACACCTAAATAAATGTCATCAAAACTTTGAAGTTTTTACAACACTTCTTATAAATAATATTTAAAATAATATCGTAAAAGTTTTTTACGACATGTTTCCTATGTCGTTAAATATCACTTTTGTTGTAGTGACTACCCAGAACCTTTAATTGCTTTAGCAAGGTTACAACCAACTTGCATTATTGATGTTTCCTGACAATGCATTTTGTGGCACATTTGGTTTACCCGCAGATATTGGCTAGATTTTCATTGACCTTTCTCCTTCCATATCAATATTATTGGTTAGAGACACGGTAAAGGTATTTGTCGTTTCAGAAGAAAGTGGGATGTGGGATACTACCCAGAGCCTATCTTCGGACAGTGATAATAGATAATTGCACCAAGGATATTCAAGCCAAAAATATGAAGAAAAAAAAAAGGTAGAAGGAAACCAAGAAACGGCTCAGGAGGATAGCTTGTATGTTCATGAAGTGAAGTTAGAAGAGTTGCAACTCATTAGTCTTTCCCTAACGTCACACTGAATATACATGGACCATGTATCTAACGTCACTCTGAATATGTTTCTTTTTTCATCTCATGTTTTCTTTAAGTGAGTTATTTCCCTCGGAAGGAGAAAATCATTCTTAGATTATCCCAAAATTGTCCCATATGTTTCTTAAAAAAGTTTTAAAAAATAACCGTTTAAATAGTTACAGTTTTTGAAATATTAAAACAACCCCAATAATTATTATTTAATATTTATATTAGATATTAGTTATTTGAATTTTTGAAAAAAACAATTTCGGATTAAATAAGATGAAAAAAAGTGGTAGCATATTTGGACAGTTGCGAATCCAGAAGAATTTCGCCACTTCAAAAAGTCCAAATTTGATGAGCCATGTTTAGACGCTGCAAGGGCCATATTCTTTGTAAGGCTAACCAATTCGACTTGTTAAGTTTTGGATAATTTATTTTATTACTATTTCAATCTAAATTTAAGTTCTTAGTTATATATATTTTAAAATAATATTTAACTACTGATCATCATGGATATTTATTTCATTTCAACAATTTAGCTAATTAAAAGATATTTCTTTTTAAAGACTTAGGGGATATTTTTTTGGTTAGTTTAAAGACATGAGCTATACGTTTTGGGTTATAAAAAATACAGAGGAAAATGTAAGATTAAGTTGAAACTTAGGGGATATTTCTTGGATTTTCTCTCCTTGGAAAGGTTTTCTCCCTTAAGGATTTTAACGATGCCTCCTTAATTTCTTGATGAGTAGATTCTTTGAGAATATCTCAAACTTTGGCTTTCTTTTACAGTTCTTTTGTATTATTTGCTTGCTAGTTCAGACCACAATTTGAACCTTTTCGTTATATTGTTTTTCTTACAAAAATTTTAATTTTTGTTCAAACTTGTAAAGCATACTAGCATTTTGTACTAGCTCTGTTTAATTGTTTTCCCTCGGGCTAGATTTCTTATATTAACTTTATTTTCTTTTTATTTTAATAAAATGGTGCCTAGACACAGGATAGGTTTCTCTTACATATATTAAATTACTTGACATGGGCTTGAGTTCTTGAAACCGATAGGGGAGTTAGAAATTTTTTTCTTTTCGATAAGGCGCTATAAAAATTAATCAGAAATAATGTTATATTTGAACGATATATAATTGGATATTTTTATCATTGAGTAAAGGTACAATTATAACTTATCTTATAAAACGAAGGCACATTATAATTAAATTATTTAGTGTGGCTACGATTATATTTTTCTTATAAAATAAAGTATATTTAAAATTTTTGTAAAATATTATAAATAAAAATACAAATCTTAAGAACTTAATATGAACGCGTGCCCCAACTCAATTCAATATGACTCTGTTTATTTAGTATATGATAATCTAGAAACATTACGAGGAAAAGGCTTGCAACAGACAATATTACAATTTGGGCTTATTGATCATTTTAGAAAGAGTTCCAAGGGAGCAAGAATGAAGAGATGCATATAAAATTCAGTTAACGAGAGCGTTAGGGACGTTAGAACTTCAATTTTTTAATAAACTATTCTAAATAACTTTTATTATAATGTTTTCTCTTACAACATTTAATTTAAAAGTTGATTAAAACTACATTTAATTTATAGTTCCAACTACATTCTAAACCTCCGTTATCCTAGAAACAAAAAAAGATAGAGTCTAAAAAGGACAATTTGGAAGTAAATTTATTTGTTTAAAAATCTAATCATAACTATCACATCTTCATTAGCTCTATCTATAACAAAGCTGGTCAAGAAAAATCTTCCAACAAATTAAATTTTGTCATATACTTATTAATCACACACATAAATTTATGATTGGCTTCGACGTGGCAGAAACTATTAAAACTTGCTACATATATATGTACAAGAAAAATAATAAATAAAAATGAAGTTTAGATATTAAGACAAGGGATGAATATGTCCATGATATTATTTATATTTTTAGGATAATATTCATATTTTGAAGTCTCGTATAGATACGGGGAGGGGAGGATTTTTTTTTTTTCCACTAGGATGGGCATAAAATACCCTACAAGTATATCCCTTTGATGCCAAGGCCTAGGGGAGAAAAACAATAGTTTCACATAGAAAACGATTGCTGTAAGAGATTTCTTACTCAAACGTTTCAACTGGATAGGTATTGATTCATATATTTATATATACATATATATATTCATAAATTGTTAAAAAAAATAAAACCTATAACGTTTTCTTAAGAAGTTTTATGAAATTTTTCGTTATATACCTCCCGCATCTTTCTCATATTTCCGTATATTTTTTTCTAGAATCCTCTTAGAAAACACCAGTATACTTGCGCCATAAAAGAACATATAAGAACATTCTTATTGGCACTGCAGTAAGTTGTTTATTGGAAAATATGAAAAGTACGAAAACTTGCTTGTTGTAAATATATATTGTTTTATGCTAAGCGCCTTAATACGTTAAGGATTTTCAAAAGGCTTTTTGCACGTACACTCCCTAAATTTTTCATGTTACAATTTAAAACCTGAACTAAATTATTTCTTACCAATCAACTCTTTCAATTACAAAATATATTGCACATTGTCCCTTTTGTAATGCAATTAACATTTAGGACAATATCATCCCATGAGGCATACATGATATGAGGGCAGAGTCTTCTTTTTTACTCACAAGGAAAACCCTAAGAACAAAGAGAGAACAAAAGGGAAAGAAAAAGGAAGCAGCCGATAGTAGGAGATTGCCTTGGTCGAACTACCATTTACCCTCGTACCACCTACTATTTCGTTGCCAAGCCTAGCCACTTTGCCACCCAGATCCATCGAGATATAATCATCACTTATAAGGCTGTCGCAAATCAAAAACCCAACGTTTCCTCTCCTTCCTAGCCTGCCGCCCCTTGTGAAACACCCTCACCAACCACATACATGCAAGCCTGCCACCCCTCGGGAAACTAGGTCTTCCACCCCTTATTACGAACCGAATCTTGGGGAGGGTGGGAGGCTGCTGCGACACTGTGAGTTAAGAAGAGCAAGATGTTCATGGGCAGTTTGGGCAGTTTTTTCCTCCAAACCAAAAACAATTTTATTTTTGGGTGGTTAGAGCACTTTGATTTTTTTTGTTTATAAAAACAAAATCAAATAAAAACACTCATAAGCGGTTATGGCAGTTTGGCTTGGACGGATTAAGCTTAAATATAATTTTTTTTCAAAATTTAGTAATAATAATAAAATGTCTAAATGTTCACCGTTTAATGTTTTCGTAGGAACCAAAAGCCAAAACTAAAAAGTCACAATAACACTAATCAAGGTTTACAAACAAACAAATTATTAAAGTGTTAAAAGTACAACTAAATAATATAAAACAATAGAATTAAATTTTAAACTTAAGTTAAAGCATTTCAGTTCTGTTAAATATAATTTAATTTGATTTTGTTTATTGGATACCAATGAGTGATGCCCAAAATTATTGTAATGTAATTAAAGAAAAGTGTAATTATAGTGTGAAAAATTTTATCTTATATGTGTAAAAATTCTTTTAATTACCAGTGAAAAATAATTTATATAAAAATAATAAAAAATATCTTATATAAAAAATATTCTAAAAAATTATGATGGGTTTGAAGACAATTTGAACAGGTAGTTTAGGTGGGTGGTTTGAACAGTTTGAGAAGCTCAAACCACTAAGTAAACCCACCCAAATTTATTTGTAAAAGTCACCCAAACTATCCAAAAATCACGGAAAACGAACACCGGTTTGGTTCAATTCGGTTTGGGTTGGGCAGTTTGGATTGTGGCACAAGTGATTTACTGATAGATGCAAGCTAGATTTTCATTAACATTTCTCCTTATATATCATTATTATTGGTTAGACACACACTAGTGCTTGTATTTGTTTTCTTCGAAGAATATGGATGTGGGATACTACCGGGAACCTACAATTGCTTTAGTAAGGTTACATCCAACTTGCATTATTGATGTTTCCTTATAATGCATTTTGTGGCACAAGTGGTTTACGCACAGATATTGGCTAGATTTTCATCAACGTTTCTCCTTCCATATCAATGTTATTGGTTAGACACACGCTAGTCCTGGTATTTGTCTTCACCGAAGAATAGGGGCAATGGGATACTACCCAGAACCTATAATTGGTTTAGTAAGGTCACATCCAACTTGCATTATTGATATTTCCTTACAATGCGTTTTGTGGCACAAAAGGTTTACCCACAGATATTGGCTAGAATTTCATTAACCTTTCTCCTTCTATATCAATATTATTGATTAGAGACACAGTAAAGGTATTTGTCTTTTAAGAATGTGGGATGTGGGATACTACACAGAGCCTCTCTTAGGACTGTGATAATAGATAACTGCACGTAGTATATTCAAGCAAAAAATATGAAAACAAAAAAAGTTGAAGGAAACAAATTCACAACTCAGGAGGATAGCTTATATGTTCATGAAGTCAAGAACAGTTGCATCTGATTAGTCTTTCCCTAACGTCAAACTGCATATGCATGGACCATGTATCTAACGTCACTCTGAATATGTATCTTTTTCCATCTCATGTTTTCTTTAAGTGAATTATTTCCCTCGGAAGGAGAACGTCGTTCTAAGATTATCCCAAAATTGTCACATATGTTTCTTTAAAAAGTTTAAAAAAACAACCGTTTAAGTAGTTACAATTTTGAAATATTAAAACAACCTCAATAATTATTATTTAATATTTATTTTAGACATTAATTATTTGAATAATTGAAGAAAAATAGATTTAGAATTAAATAAAATAAAGCAGAGAAAAAGAGGTAGCATGTTCGGACAATTACAGATCAGAAGAATTTATTTTAAGGTTTGGCCACTTCAACAAGTCTAAATTTGATTAGCCATGTTTAGATGCCACAAGAGCACAAAATCTTTATAGACCTAGATCAATTTAACCTATTAAGTTTTGGATTCTCTTAAAAAAATGTAGTTAATTTATCGAATTTGTCTTACTATTTCTCTCTAAATTTAAGTTCTTAGTTACATATTTTTTAAAATAATATTTAAATCGTCAAGGATATCAATGTCATTTCAACAATTTAGCTTATTAAAATGGTTATATTTTACTTCTTTTCGAAAACTTGGGGGATATTTTTTGACTAGTTTAAAGACATGAGCTATACGTTTTGGGTTATCAAAAATACAGGGGAAAATGTAAGATTAAGCTGAAACTTAGGGGATATTTATTGGATTTTCTCTCCTCAGATGGGTTTTCTCCCTAAAATGTTTTGACGACGCTTCTTTAATTTCTTGAGGATTAGATTCTTTGAGAATATCTTAAACTTTGACTTTTTTTAAATTTCTTTTGTACCATTTGCTTCAATAGTTTAAACCACAATTTGAACCCTTTTGCTACATTATATTTCTTACAAAAATTTAAATTTTTGTTCAAACTTAAAAACCATACAAGCAATCATATTAGCTCTGTTTGGTTGTTTTCCCTCGGGCTAGATTTTTGTTTTCTTTTTATTTTAATAAAAATGTGTCTTGGCACGGAATAGGTTTCTCTTACAGATATCAAATTAGTTGAGATGGGCTTGAGATCATAATGCTAATGGGGGAGTGTTACGTCCTGGAGTATGAGAGGTGACGTGGAGGTTTAATTAAGTTAACTAAGTATAAATTTAGTTAAAACGTGAGTTTAAGAATTAAGAAATTATTTATGAAAATGTGGTAATTTTAAAACCTTTTTAAAGTGAACAATTATAATAATTAAACAAGTAAGAATAACAAAATAAACAATAAGGAAATAATAATAAAGAAATAAGGAGAAACAAAAATAGGTCCCACTGACCCACATCTTGTGCACATATTAGTATTGATAATATTAAATTACAACCACAGTCCAAAATAAAGAAAGAGAAAGTTAAAGTTATACATGTCTTGATTTTATAATTTAAATAACCTATTTGGTTCTTCTACTACTCTTTAGTCTAATCAATGGACTCTTCTTCGATTCTAAGCTAAAATCCACCCAATGGTGAAAGATTTTAAAACAAAAAAAAAGGCGAGCGAAATGCTCAGTATGACTATATTTTAAAATATTTACCTTCGAAGGAAATTTTCATTTATTTAGGAAATAGATTTAAATAAGTGAATTAAAAAAATTCAAGAAAATTAATCTTACCAAAAACCATTCATTGGTCAACTAGAAAGAATATTATTTTCTTTTCCTAGCCAAACTATATATTTAACACCATCATAGTGGCCCGTTTAGGTTTCGGGACCTGCCCCTAAGATCGTACGCTACATGACCATCCCCCGATCTTTGATATGGCATCATGCCCTTCTACATATTCTCTATAGTTATTAAAATCTCCTTTTTACTAAGTATTTTCATTTATATTCATTATGAGGTTTATTATAAAAATCACTTCAGTCCACTGTTTATAAAAAAGTCAATAAAATCCTTTTTCAATCAATCGTTAAAACATTTTGATAAAATTCCTTTGAGGCCAAAATCATTTTAAAAACAAGGTTACCAAGGAAAGGAGGTAAAAGTCTTGCCTTAGTATTCGAGTCGGTATTCTACACCGTAATCCCAATCCGCTATACATTAGCTCTACGGATCCTCGAACTACCTTAAATATACAATAACTAAGTCTATCAGTATCTAACTTAAGATATCCTATGTCATTAAATTGTCTCATGGTATCCTATTGTGCCTTATTAAATCATACAATGGTGTTAAAATCTTAATCGGGGTTCAAAATGGTAAAAACAAATGAAAAATTACAAAATCTCACCATGCCCGGTCAGCTTATCGGTCACCCTAGTTCAGCCAGCCGAACTGTACAGTTCAATCAATCGTTAAAACTTTTTGATAAAATTCCTTTGAGGCCAAAATCATTTTAAAAACAAGGTTACCAAGGAAAGGAGGTAGAAGTCCTACCTCAGTATTCGTGTCGGTGTTCTACACTGTAATCCTAGTCCGCTATACGTTAGCTCTACGGATCCTCGAACTACCTTAAATATACAATAACTAAGTCTATCAGTATATAACTTAAGATATCCTATGTCATTAAATTGTCTCATGGTATCCTATTGTGCCTTATTAAATCATACAATGGTGTTAAAATCTTAATCAGGGTTCAAAACAGTAAAAACAAATGAAAAATTACAAAATCTCACAATGCCCGGTCAGCCTATCGATCACCCTAGTTCAGCCAGCCGAACTGCACAGTTCAGCCTATAGGAAAGCCAAGTCCGATCGTCTAAACTTTTCGAGGTTCGGCCTACCAGATGAATGAATCTAGTCTGCTAAACCCTTGAATCCAACCTATAGAACACGAAGTTTGGCCTGTCAATCTGAAAAAATTTAGCATTTTTCAAGCACGGGTTTCGACCTCCTGAGCCCAAATCTTTATTTTGACATGTTTTTCTCAATTCTCAAGCATGGGTAACATACTTAGATGATAGTAAAACATCATAAAACACTTTTAAAACAATTTAAAAAAGATTTGGACAAAAATTTAGAAGAAATCCAAAAATAGAGACAAATAGAGAAAAATGAAAAATCTTGATTTAAATCCATTTTTAATCAAACAAAGCTTAGATTCTAGTTATTCTAAATTTCTCTAACTCAGATCAAGGGGCGTAGAAAAGCTTAAATCTCAAAATGCCACAAAATTAGAAAATTTTAGAAAAGTTTTAAAATTTTGAAACTAATCCCAAATCGAAGCTTTAAATCGAGTTTGTGGCTGCTAAATTGTGTTTCCAAGCCTCTAATCTAGCTGAGAAGCAAAGCTTGAGTTCAAATTTTTGAATCAAAATGTGAGAAAGAGAGGGAAAGAGTGACAGTAGAGGGAGAAAGAAGAGAGAGCTAAGAGCAAGCGAGGAGAGAGACAAGAGAGTGAGGAGAGAAAGGGAGAGTGAGAGAGATTAACTAATAGAAAGATTAGGCAAAACTAGTGAAGGAAAATCGTGTATAGCCTGCAATTTTTTCAAACAGAACGTGTTTAGTATTTAACAAATTGTTTTATTTTAAAATTCAAAATAACAAACAAAAATAATCAAGAGTAATTAAAAATCATTAATTTATTCAAATATATCATTAATTTAGAATTTTTACAAAATGATCAAATTAAGTTTAAAACATTCATTACGGCACACTAATATATTATTTAACATACTAATATTAATTAATTAATTTCAGGCCGTTACACGAAGCCAGAATTTTTTTTCTCTACGTTAAGGCATTATGAGAAAATTAATTACAAATAATGTTCTATTTTAGCGACATATAGTTAGATAGTTTTATTGTTGAGTAAGTGTACAATTATAACTTACCTTGTAAAACGAGGGTACAAGAACATTAAATTATTTAAGGTGGCTATGATTATATTTTTTCTTCTAAAATGAAGCATCTTTAAAATTTTTATAAAATATTATAAATGAAAAAACAAATTTAGGGGAAACTTGTGTCCCAACCCAATTCAATATGACTCCGGCCATTTAGTTTATGATAATCTAGAAACATTACCAGCAAAAAGATTGCAACAAACAATATTAAAATTTGGACGTATTGAACATTTTAGAAAAAGTTGCAAGAGAGCAAGAATGAAGAGATGCATGTAAAATTCAGTTAACAAGGGCGTTTGGGAAGTTAAAATTTTAAATTTTTAATAAACTATTCTAAATAACTTTTACTATAATGTTTTCTCTCACAATATTTGAATTAAAAGTTGATTGAAACTACATTTAATTTATAGTTTAAACTACATTCCTAAGTATCTATCGTTACTAAAAACAAAAAAAGATATAGTTTAAAAAGGACAATTCGAAAGTAAATTTATTTTTTCTAAAAAAAATGTACTCATAACTATCACATTTCATGGGCTTTATCTATAACAAAACTAATTAAGAAAAATCTGCCAACAAATTAAAGTTTGTCGATTACTTATTAATGCTTATTTAAAAATATATATAATTATAAATATAATCACACACATAAATTTGTGATTGGCTTCGAGGCGGCAGAAACTATTAAAACTTACTACATATATATGTACAAGAAAAGTAATAAATAAAAATGAAGTTTAGATATCATGACCAAGGATAAAGTTGTCTATGGTATTGTTAATATTTTCACGAAAATATTCATATTTTAAAGTCTCCGTATAGATATAAGGGAGGGGAGGATTTTTGTTCTAGAATGTACGTTAAAAAACCCTACAACTACGTCCCGTCAATGCTAAGAACTAAACAAGAAAGACAATGGTTTCACATAGAAAACTATTGCCATAGAAGACTTCTGATTCAATCGTTTCAACCGATAAGCATTGATTATATACATTCACAACTCGTCAAATTAATATAATCTTATAATGAGTTTTGCAACAGTTTTATGAAATTTTTCATTATATACGTTCCCCACCTTTATTATGTTTCTGCATATTTTTTCTAGAATCTTTTTAGAAAATTGACACTAATATACTTGCGCCATAAATGTACGTTTCGGAATATTTATTGGCACTGCAGCAAGTTGTTTATTGGAAAATATGAAAAGTACGAAAACTTGCTTGTTGTACATGCACTCCCTAAATTTTTCATGTTACAATTTAAAACCTGAACTAAATTATTTCTTACCAATCAACCCCTTCAGTTGCAAATTAAATATATTGCACATTGTCCCTTTTCCAATGCAATTAAAATTTAGGACAATATCATCCCTTGAGGCATGCATGATTTGACGGCAGAATCGTCTTTTTGCTCACAAGGAAAACGAACAAAGAGATGACAGGAGGGAGAGAGGAAGGAAGCAGCCGATAGAAAGATATCGTCTTTGTCGAACTACCATTCGCCCTCGCACCACCTACTATGTCGTTGCCAAGCCTAGCCACTTTGCCACCCAGATCCATCGAGATATAATCACCACTTCTAAGGCTGTCGCAAAACAAAAACGCAAACTTTCCACTTCATGCTAGCCCCCCGCCCCTTCTGAAAAAAAAAGCCGCCACCCTTCGTGAAACCATATTTACCTTCCGCGCCCCATACACTCTCAGTAACCACATACATGCGAGCTTGTCACCCCTCTCGAAACTACGTCTTCCAACCCTCAATTTGAACCAAATCTTAGGGTGTGTTAGGCTGCGATGATGCTATGAGTTAGGGAGCGTAGGGGTGTTCATGGGTGGTTTGGGCTTGGGCAGTTTTTTCTCCAAACCAAAAACAAAATTTATTTTTGGGTAGTTTGAGCAATTTGTGTTTTTTTTTGTTTTTTTATAAAAACGAAATCAAATAAAGTCACTCATAAGTGGTTTTAGCAGTTTAGCTTGGATGGTTTATGCTTAATACTAAAAAAGTTTTAAAATTTAGTAATAATAATAAAATTTCTAAAGGTTTGCCATTTAAAGTTTTAATATTGACCAAGAACCAAAACTAAAAAGTCACAATAACACTAATTAAAGTTCACAAACAAACAAATTATTAAAGAGTTAATAGTATAACTAAATAACAAAAAACAACACAATTAAATTTTAAACTCGTGTTAAAGCTTTTCTTAAATATCACTTAATTTGATTTTGTTTTTTGGATGTTGATGACTAATGTCTAAAATTATTTTAATGTGATTAAAGAAAAGTGTAATTATAGTGGAAAAGGTTTATGTTATATGTGTAAATCTTCTTTTAATGACTAATGAAAAAAATTTATATAAAACTAATAAAAATTATCTTATATATAAAAATAGTATAAAAAAATTAGGAT
>LNSY01176257.1:0-10796 GCA_002024485.1 Artocarpus camansi
GGGGGAGGGCGAAAGAGGGGTAGGGGTGATGCAGGCAGAGGCAAAGGGAGGAGGGGGCATGGGGGGAGGAGAGAGAGAGGAAGAACTAACAACGAGAGATGGCAACAGCAACGACAACGGCAAAGGAGGACGACGCGATAGACGGTGGCCACACGGGGCGACGGCAAGGGGGCGACAAGTTTAAGAGGAAGAAAGAGTTTGAGAGAGAGAGTTTTAGAGAGAGAATGTTGAGTTTGAAGTGAAAGGGGGCGCACATATTACAAAAATTAAAAAGCCCTAGGGCCCACATTACATGACGGTTTTTTAAAAAACCATCGTGTAATGTCTAAAGTTACACGATGGTTTTTTGAAAAACCGTCATGTAATGTTGAGCTTATACAACGTTTTTTTGAAAAGCAATCATAGAATAGCCATTTTTTTAAGGTTTTTAAAAAACCATCGTAAGAAAAGGTCTAAATTTACAACTTGCATAAGTTATTCTCCTCTGCCTAAGGTGGCCAGCCCATGTGTTAAACATCCAATGGCCCAAAATGTTTACTTTTTGTTGTTTTTATCACAAATATGAATATAAATAGATATCCTTTACTTTGAAAAAAGATGAAAATTGAAATAAAGAAATATATTTAGATAAATTAACATAAATTTGTTTACAGATGCTCATTTTTTTCTCTTTTTTTTAACTGGTTCTTCAATACATATCTATTATACATCTTCACGAACCAACTGCGAAACATCATTTTCAAAATCATCTATCTCTTTAACCGGTGGCAATCTCTTTGTGAATGAAGGGATGTTTGTGCAATCATCAGCAACTTTTCATGTTAATAACTACTCTTGGCTTTATAGGGATGACTAGAGACAATTCCATGCCTTAGGGATCCGTTGAATAAAAAACTTAGATTGCTTGTGATGCCATATTAAAGGGATCATTCTTGTATCATAAGCTTCTAAAGTCAACCACCGTGATGCCATCATTTTCAGCCTTAACATAGTTATTGTCGGCTCACTTACACTTAAACAATGCTATGCACAATCCCCCATAATCATGTTCCTAAATATCATCAGTGAAACCAAAGTAGTTCATGGTCCTATATATTAGATTCCTAACCTTGGTGGATGAAATATGCGTAGCCTCGGCACAGAGAGTCACACTACTATTTTGGATAGAATGCTTCTCATCTCTTTCGTGAGTATAGAAAGTGTAACTATTTATGGAATATGACATATGCCTTGTAACTATTGATGATGGTCTTTTAGCTAGGTTCTTCAAGTCTTATGACATGCTACTATCTTGTGATGTGGAGCACTTGCCACAGATGTGTGCTCTAATCCACAACCGAAAGCTCTGGTTGTGTTCATCTTACAACCAATTCTCATTTCTTGCTTTTTTTGGGTTTGCTTTTTTTAATTCATTCATGTGCACCTCAATGAAAGGCTCTACTTCATTAGCATTGTGCAAGACATAAAGGCAAGTTCGCTCCCACTTCTCTTGATTTACTAAGGAAGGATTACCAATAGATACTCCTGTAGCCTCAATGTTTATTGTCTTTGGCACCCTAATTGCGTCTGCATTAGACAAATGCTTGGAGTAAAATTTAACTGATTCCTCAGCTATGTAGCTTTCTACAATACATCCCTCTAGTCTACTTCCACTCTTTACATTGCCCTTCAAAACCTTCATATATTTTTCAAATAGGTACATCTATCTCAAATACACCAGTTCATATAACTTAATTAACTTCCTATACTAAGTGCATCGTTAGATGAATCATGATGTCAAAAATCATCGATTGAAAATACTTCTTAAGCATGCATAAGGTTTGCACCAACTCCAATTGTATAGAATCTAGCAAAAAAGGATTAATTACCTTGGAGTATATTGAATTAAAGAACAAGCATAACTCGGTAATTGTAAACTTCACATCCTTTGTTAGAATTCTCCACAAAGCAAGTGGTAGTAATTACTACATCAACACATGACAATCGTGTGTTTTTACATCAATAAGTTTCAAATCCTTCATTGACACCAACTTCTTAAAGTTTGAAGAATAGTCGTTTGGCACTTTAAACAAAGTAAGCTATTCATAAAGCTTTCTCTTTTCCACTTTTGATAATGTGTGCTTTGCCAGAGCTAAATATGTACGGTTTCCTCTTTTCTTGGGAAACAAATTAGGCCTAATCTCTATTTTCATAAGATCCAACCATGCTTTTCACCAACGTTTGTCTTTACTAGAATGTTAAGCAACACGCCGACTATGGATTCACAAATATTTTTATCAATATGCATAACATCTAGGCAATGAGGAATAAAAGTGTCTTCCAATATGGAAGATCGAAAAAGATTGATCTTTTTTTCCATAGTCCATCTATTGGTGGCTTGTCCTTATCTTGCTTTCTCTTCCTGAATACCACTTTTATATCTTTTATCATTTCAAATATTTGTTCACCCATCAAAGGACGAGGAGGGTCTTTTTCTTGGTTGTTGCCATCAAAGGCTATCTTTTGTTTATAGTAATGATGATCTCTTGGCAACCATCTTCGGTAACTAAGAAAAACAATTTTCTTACCATTCGTTAACCGTTTGTGAGACGTTTATACAAATAAGATATCTAATAGAACTCTTCACCGAATAACCATATATATTGCCATATACAGGGAAGTCGTTAATTGTCCATATCAATATTGCACAAACTGTGAACGTCTCTTCTTAGTAAGCATTTCTAACTTTGATTCTATTTTCCTACAAGTTTTTTGGTAACAGTGCCAAGGATACATCAATGTCATTGCTTGATTAGTGAGGACCCGAAATTAATAAAGACAACATTAAAAACTTCCACTTCATGAACATCTTTGGAGAAAGATTATAGTTAACAAGTATTATAGGCTAAGTGCATAGGTTACAGGCTAAGTGTTATGCCTATGGCATCTGTTACCATGTGGGTTCATTCCATCTGTTGACTAAGCGAAATGTATATTTCTTGGATTTGCATTAAAGTCGAGATGATCGGCTTCAAAAGTTTTCCATTGTGGTGAATCCGAAGAATGTCTAAGCATACTATCGTTGACCCATTTGCCATGATGCCATGTCAAATTCTTGGCATGTTCTAGGTTTCTAAATAAATGCCTTAAACGTAGTACCAGTGGAATGTAACATAACACTTTCTTTGGCACTCCATTCTTACTATCTTTTAGCTCATTTCCTTTCTTCCACCTTGATTGTTGGCAAACCAGACAATAATTCTCGTCCTCATACTCATTCCCATAAAGAACACAATCATTTTCATAAGCATGAATTATCTCATACTCTATTCCCAAAGTGTTCAAAGTCTACTTAGTCTCATACATACTAGCTGGTAATTTATTACCCTCTAGTAGAAGCCTTCCTAGAAAGTCCAAAAGCTTTGTGAGACTAGACTTTGACCACACCTCTGATGCTTTCAAATTCCATAATCTAACTAAAGCAGACAATTTGGTGAAATTGGTATACTCCTCATACACAGGTGTCTCAGCATCATTCATCATCGTATCAAATAAATCCGGACGAGGTAAGATATGTTCATCCAAATCATTGAAAATGTCATCCATATTGTCATGATCATCCATATTATCCTCCACAATTGCTTCTATTTCTTTACTTACTAAAGTTGGATTGAACTTAGACTTACCATGAAAATGCCACGTTTGATAAATAGTTATAATTCCACTTTGAAATAAATGTCCTCAAACAATTAAAATTGAAAGCAATCTATAGTTTTCACGTTGAATACAAGAACACCAAATTTTATGACCATTGGCATGAGTTTTAGCAAAATCCAAGAACTCTTCCATACCATTCACATATTTTTTAGACAATTGAAAATCTCACATCTATTTCTTATCCATTTCGCAAGTCCTGAATTGAAATAATAAATAGTAATTCAATTAAAAATAATTTCATAAATTACACATACTCATAATATTCTAATAATAAAACAAATTACACATCCCCATCATAAAACAAATTAATCATACCTATCCACAATACTAGAGGTAGGTTT
This sequence comes from Artocarpus camansi, assembly GCA_002024485.1. NCBI lineage: Eukaryota > Viridiplantae > Streptophyta > Magnoliopsida > Rosales > Moraceae > Artocarpus > Artocarpus camansi. The sequence continues at coordinate 4,038 of LNSY01176257.1, forward strand.
GACTTAATGGGCTATTCTAGACTCCATCTTCAATTGTTTCACTTAAAGGGCTTAGGGAATCTTCTAGTGGTAGGTTTGCAAATAGAGGGAAATGCAGCAGCATTTTTATAATTAACTAACTACATGAGGAAAATTTGAAAAGTTCAAAACATGACTAAAATTTTAAATGATTTAAAATAAAATATTTTTTATAGAAAATATGAATTATGCAAATCATATTGTAATTAAATTTTGGCATACTAATAAATCAATTTGTGTATAATTAAACTTGTTTGAATTAAACGGTGGTTACAATAATAGTTTATAAAAAAAATAACATATTGAGCTGACAAAAAAAAATTCTTGATGCTTAAGGCTTTTAACCAAATTGTTGTTGTTGTTGTTGTTGTTGTTGTGATCCACTTCCATCTTCAAGTTAGACAATGTGAGAGAGCATTCTTGAATCCAATCTCAAGTCTAATTTCTCAAAATTGGTTTTCTCTTCTTGATTTTTAATAAACTTGAATACCTCAATCGTCATACTAAACAAGAAAGCGTCAAACCTGAACGCAACAAAGCTAAGAAAGTTAGGCACTAAGAGAGAGCAATTAAAGTTTCTTAGTTTGCATCCCCAGTCATCGTATTGTCCATTATAATGAATTTTCAAAAACCCTTTAGGTTTAGAGTTCAAACCGACTTCATGACCAAGCTTTGATAACTTGTTTTAACATTTTCCTCTTCTTTCAGGCATTCCCTAAAGGTTCAACTTTGGCCCAAGACATGTCGTATGCAATCATGACTTTAAGGGAAACAGGAGCATTAGCCAATTTGGAGAAGACGTGGTTTGATAATAACTTTTCTTTTATATCTGATCAGGATTCTTTGAAAGAAACTAAAGCTCTTGATCTTGAAAATTTTCAAGGCTTATTCATCATAAGCGGCGCCACATCCACCTTGGCACTTTTCTCATTCCTTGTTTTCTACTTCAGAGAAAACCTAGATCTAGTTAGGAAGTACATATTCAATATATCCATACATTTATGGGTAAGTTGTGTGACGAAGTGCCACTCCAACAAGGTACACAACACCATAAATGATGATGAAAATAGGGCTTGATACCCTCCTATTTGATACCCTTATTACAACAAAGTTTTCCTATGGTGCTAAATAACCAATAGATCAGGTAAGAATCAAAACTCTCCATTCTAGTAGTTAATATCAGCATGCACGGATAAGCACAAAGAACTTGTTTACAGTTTGTAAAAAAATCGTTTATGTTTCATATGCAAGTTTTTTAATGAGGTGTATTAGTTAGAGTTTTGATTTTTAAAGGCCCACATCAGACTCCACCCAACTTGTTCTTTGGGCACCATTAAGATTTGCGTAGTTTGTTACTTCTATACCTTTAGCCTGGGTGGTTTAGTTTTCATCTTTTGTTATTCTGCTCCTACATAGGTTTGGCTATTTTTAATTTGATGTCATTTATTGCTTTGTGTTTTTTATTTCAATTTTAATTTCAAAAAATTTGAGTGATTCTTAATATTAGATGATGGTTTTAAACAACCATTTTTGAGAAAAATGTAGTAATAAATGTTTTCTTCCACTACAGAAAAAATTACATTTAACAACATATTATTTACAACATGTAGTTTTTGAATGTCATTGAAAAGTACATACAACGATATCTCCAACAAACATATCGTTAATAACACTTGAAACAATAATTAACAATATTTATATAAATGTCGCATAAAAGATCTCCTTTTTGCGATAATAGTTTAGTGTCGTTAAATTATTTAATGATAAGTAGGAGATGTCGTCAAAGCTTTAGAGATTCCACGACACTCTTCATAGACGACATCTTGACCAATATCGTCTATAAGGGATGTCGTAGAATCTCCAAGGCTTTGACGATATCTCCTACTTGTCGTAAATAAGTTAATGACATTAAACTATTGTCGTTAAAAGGAGACCTTTAATACGATATCTATATAGATGTTGTTAATTATTGTTTCAAACGTCACTAATGACATTTTTATTAGAGATGTCGTTGCATGTACTTTTCAACGACATTTAAAAACTACATGTCATAAATAATATGTCGTTAAATGTAGTTTTTCTTGTAATGTTCAACACCTACTTAATATAACTTTTAAGCATATTAAATTACTCATATTAAATCTTGCATTTGATTTGAATAAAAAGTGAAAGGAAAGAAAATAATGGGGGGATTTTTGGATGAAAATTGATGAATGAAAGTGTTTGCTAGGAGGGAAGATAGGTGGAAAGGAAAGTGGGATAGAAAAACTACCAGGTAGATTCTACCATATTTTTTTCTTTCAAAATTGGACATATTAACAGATGGAAAAGATTGAAAATTAAATAACTAAGACAAAATCACAAAATTATTCCTAAAAACTATACCATTACCCCCACAAACTTACAGAAAATCTCACGACTCGTTCTCTTCTAAAATGCACTCTTTTTCTTCTCTCTCTCGCTCGCTCAACCCATCCTACGTTAGTAAGGCCTTCATGGACTTTATCCTCCATGTAATTTTCTTAGGAGCTAAACCATGCATTTATATATCTTACCAATTTAGAGAGTTTAATTAAATAGACTCATAAACGTATAGTTAATAATTAAATTTTTGAAAAAGGATTCTCATTAGTTACTAATTAAACAGGTAATTGCCTCTAGCGTTCTTTTGTATTTTGCCCCAAAAATAGATGTTCAATGGAAAAAATGTGAGCAAAAGGCTCCAATATCTGAAGTTCAATTTGTTAAAAACAATATTTGAGTAAAAAATAATTGTATTGATTATAAGTTTTTATCCTTTAGGTTTTACTTTCAATATCAAACTTGTAGAGGTAAAAAATTCTCTCTCCTCCTTATCATGCCAAGCAACTAAAAATAAAATAAAATCCTTATTTTCTTTTTAGTTTTCCATCTTTTGTAATTTTTCTTTCCCTCTCATTTTCTTTCCGTCCTAACAAACAGAGGTAAACGTTGTAACTCTTGATTATTTACTTATGTTTTAATATAGTAATCATTTACTTATATTTTAAATATAGTCCCTATAAGAATGTAAAGAGAGAGAATTTGATCTTTTGAAATTCTTTATCACTATAGTAAAAACTTTGTTTTACAAACATAAACTAGCTAATTTTGTATTTACAATATAATACATGTCTCAAAATGGGATCAATTGTACTACATCTATAACCTCTAAAGGCATACAAAAAAGCAAAAAAAGAGTAGCGAACAGTCCTAAAAATAGAGGAGTGCACTAGCCAACCATCTAGATCCTACTGCTAATGCTAAAACTTGTCCTCATCTACAACACCATATTTAAGTGATCCTAAGCATAGGAAGTACAATTAAAACAATAAGAATGAATTATGCTATGTATGAGCTGATAAACCACGTTTCTATTTTGAAAATTTACATTATACCCTTTCAAGTAAAACATAACGTGCACATGATTTTTTTCCTTAGGGTTTTCTTGGTAGGTTTCCTTACTTCCATGCCTTTGGACCGTAAATAACATCATGTAGCATACAACAACATAAGTTCCCGTTGAGACAATCTCCATCAAGATAATAATAAGGCTTGTAAGTATCCACTGAGAAAACATTGTAAATCTGCAAGCCCTCTATCAAGACAATACAATGGAACAGCCTCCATCAAGACTAACTTGATATAATATGTCATCCTACCACAAGTAACTTATAAAAAAACACATAAAATTTCTTATATGCTTCAATTTTTAACTTTAACAATTTGGGTGCAATGTTTTTAATGTAATAATGCGAGCTTGCATAATGCTCGTAGTCAGGGCGCGTTCATGTCACCTATGTATCTTAGAAATCATAATCATACATACAAACATACACAATATTTATGATGATACAGGTAAATTTCTACTTACCTTGTACTGAAAAGTAATCTCTAACAATGTTAAGGTTTCTATCCTAAGATTTGGAATTCAATCCCTCTAAAAATAATGTGTTTATATCTATATAACTGACCTAATGCCTTCAAGCAACAGAAGTCCTACAAAGCTCACTTAAAGCAACAAAATATACTTATTTCCTATAAATACATCATTTATGTAGCGCCCCATATGGGCGTCATAAAAGACATTGCTTTTATCATCGAACTTAATAAATATTGATAAGAAGTTTGAAAAAATCAACAATACTCAAAGAAATATCCCAAGAACACATGCATATATATTTTTTAAATAGAGTAAGACTAAGAAACCAAAATTTAGAAACACTTTTATATTCAACAAAACATAATTCAAAAGAAGATATCACAAATAGAACTAAGGCTTAAACAATTAAAATGCAGAACATAATATATAAAATTTTGTATGAGTTTAAATTCCTTCCATGACATAACTCCATTTCTAATCCAACACTCCTTACACACACGTCCGTCCTTGTCCTTCATCCTAGTTAACCTGAATCTTATTCTTATCTGCAATATGATATAAACTAAGTATAAGTTTAGTAAGTACATATTTCTATCTCACAATATAAAACATTTCATAAAAATCATTACATAAAATCATAATATTAATCATAGTAGTGCACGAGACATAAGTTTATATAGAACATATCTTTTATGTAAACTTCCATATTAAAACATCGTTCATTTTATCTTTAGGGGCCCAAACATTACACCACAAACATAAACATAGTTGTACAAGAGAAATGAGGTGGCTAATCCTAAACCAAACATACAAGTTTACCTTCGAGATAGTCCACCTAACAGGACAAACATAAACATGGGATGTGCAACCCTTAATTAAGTGATACATATGTATAGATATAACTTTAATATACTTCATCATTGAAACATCCATTAAATTTTTTTCTTGTTGCAACAAGAGTTTTCATGAGAAGATAATATGCAAAAACAAACTTAAGAATTATCATAAAACACATTCTCAAAACTTTTTTTTTTTTTGTAAACTTTTGTCATGATGTAGGTGAAAATGTACTCACTTAACTTGCTTGCTTATTAAATCTTAAATCGAGTGATGTTGTTGCGGTTTTAAGTGTGTTCGTCTTTTAGAGTGTTCATGTCAATCATTCATATAATACTTGATATCATTTAATATATCCTTTAATACCATATTACATCATCATACATGATTCATAACAAAACAAAGCATCTTCAAGTCATAAACATGCACTTAAAATCAAGAAACGTAAAGACAGAAAACTTGACCTTTAATGACTTAGAGAAATTAATCTCAACTTATAAGCATGAATAAAGTATAAGAATTATTCCATAACATAGCTAATATATATAAATGTCACTTAAATTTTCTTCTCTTGAAAAAATTAATCCAAATACCTTTTTTTCTAATTTTTAAAACATTCAAGTAAATCTACCAATAATAAAACCCGCTTGATGTTTAAGGATTTACAACCCTATATTTTTCAATTCACATTCAATTAAAGCATGAAAACTTGCAAGAATAAAGTTAACACATATATATAATGCTTAGATTTTAAAGGTAACACATATATATAATGCTTAGATTTTTCTTTAGTCATAAAAACTTCATTTAGTAATTAAAATAAATCACATAATCTATACCACAAAATATGCCAGCAAAGCTTGGGCAGAGAGTAGTCCTAATTAAAAATTATGCATTAAATTATTTATGCCATAAAATAAATTATAAAAATTAATATATATAATAGACAAATAATATCATAACATATCAAAAATTCAACTCCAAATAAATTCGGAATGATCAAAAAATTTATTCAAATTTAGAGTTAATATAAACACTAGACATACCAAACAGCAAATATGTTTAATTCAAACATTTTTATAAAATCAAATATGTATGATATGTTATAAAATTTTTATTTGACATGCTTAATATATAAATATAAGTTAAAAAAATAATAAGTCATGCAAAACATATTTAAAATATGATTTATCATCGCATAAATTATATAAAGCATATCAAATAGACATTTACAACCATTAAGTACTTGTCAATCAATGAATTTTATCTTCAAACAGAATAAGGATATGAAACTAAGAATTTGTGGACATTTATTTAACATATTATCAATAATTCATAAATTTTTACAAAATCAAAAGACACCTTTTGTCCCATAAAACGGACTCTACAAGGCACAAACAAAATTTGCTGGCAAATAAAATTTTGCGAGCAGTGTTTGATTAAAAGCTTATAATCCTAAAAAATTTTTGAACAAAAATTTATAAAAAATCCTACATATTGGTAACATATATATACACATCATATCCAAAAATTGCAACAAAATAAAATTATTTGTTTTTAAAACATTACTAGTAACCTTATCAATAAACTGAAAACACTAACATTCTCTTTTCACATTCCAACAACAAAAACTTATTTTCATGAAATTATAAATGCTTTCAACTATAAAATAACATTATTATAATCAAAGTAATAAACAAAATAATTTTTTCATACAAACATACATACATAGACATTCACAACATAAAATAACAATTTTCTAACAAAATTTGTCACAAAACAATATAAATCAATCATAAAAATTCAAAACCATAAAAACTTTAAAACATACCTTAAATTCTTATGTTTTCTTCACAAATACGAAGACTTGCACAAACAATCTCCAAAAAGAATTCCTTCTACTTTAGCTTGAAAGAAAATAAGAGTAATGAATTCTTTAAGAGAAAAAATCTTGAAAAAGACAAAATTCCAAACTAATGGCATGTGAGGTTTAGGGAAGAAAA
>LNSY01176380.1:0-10749 GCA_002024485.1 Artocarpus camansi
GTCCTTAACTGCTCATACTTGCACATATTTCCAATAATGGGATTTTTCTGATGTCTTTCTTGTTTAAATTTGCAATAAAATCTTTAATTCGCTCACCAATCATCTTACAATCATTGCTCCTTATTCCTCTTGTTTCCTAATCTATAGTAGGCGTAGAATCATTTTGTCATCAAGAGGTACCAATTAAAAGTATCCAGGTCAGAGCAAAAATTAAAAAAAGAAAAAAAAGAAGTACCTAGTTTTCTTATCTAATTTTAATTGCAACATAAATAAGTTGTTTAATTATCTTTCTGTTTCTTTTTAACTTTTGAAAGTCCCAATCTTTATTGGTTTCCATGGCTTCTGATGATAAGAGCTCTTGTTAAGATTCTGATATCAGATTTTGAGTCCTCCTTATTTTGCATTTTTTGTTTGGCTTTATGCTTATTTTATTTTATTTTATTTTATTTTATTTTATTTTATTTTTGCCTTTTCAGGATTTATACGATTCACTCTGCCAGTGAAAGTTTCTATATTATAATATACTTTGTTTTTTTGGAGGCAGAGATGGGGAACTAGAACTTGTCTGTTTTGGTGTATATTAGTTAGTTGGAGGCGAAAGGATGGCTAACAAATTAGCAAATGTTGAGAAAAATAACCAAGTGAATAATGAGGATTCATTAGATGGTTTGAAGGAGGCCAAAGAATTGTCAGGTGAGGGTGATTTTACTATTATTGGGTCGAAATCAAAAAGGTTAATCAGATGGACAAATCCTCAGCAGGGCTTAATTTTGAGTGTTAATCATTCACGTTTCGGTAAAAGTGGCAATAAGGACCCTCTCTTTAAAAATGCTCAAGGTTTGGACTACAGGATTCCCAAACTTATGGTTTGTGTAGACGAAAAGTATCTCCGTCGTTGCTTGGAATTGATTTATTTTAGAGCTTCAAGAATGGCTCGATGCAATGTGTCCATGAACGTGAGCTCCGAAAAGATGGGATTCTTGTGTGAAAGCTTAAGTACTTCAAAGGCGAGGAGCAGAGATTCGTTTGATTCGCCAAGCTTTGTGTTTGAGTGTCCTGTGGTGACCGGGACTGGGAATGTAGTCATAAGCCCCACAGGGGCGGGACAGTGGGTTTTGGGTTCGATCATGGGCAGCAAGAGCATGAAAAATGTCTTGAACAGCCCTTTGCTTCAACAATATGGAGCACTAGATAGCAATGCAAGCTTGACAAGGATAAATTCTAATAATGTCAATGATTCAATTTGCTTTGATTTCATGGAATCTCCCAGCGCTTTGAGTCTCGCTTCGACGCTGAAGCTAGACATGGGTATGCCTGTCAGGGAAAAGCACAAGTATGGATTTGATATCGGGCACAGAAGGCTTGTTTCTGTGTCAAGCACAAACTCCCTATTTTCAGATCAAATTTGTTCTACTGCTTCTACCAGTATTAATCAGGGGATGCTCCAATGTACTTGGAAGGACGGAAATCCTTATTTTGTTTTCTCCACTGATGACCAGAAGGACGTCTATGTAGCGAATTTGTGGAAAGTCGAGTCGAAGGAGGAAAAGGCTTTGGACTATGTATACTTGTTTCATTGGGGAAAGAGTGGCCGTAAGTACCATGAGATTTGTGATGGTCAGTCTCACCTTGTTGGTAAGATGAAGGTGTCCAATTCTTTCACGCTCTGCCTGAACGATTCGAAGATCTTAGAGACAGAGTTTGTGTTGTTTGGTGGTAGTGAAAGTTATATGATGGGTATGCCAACTTCTAGCCATCATCTAAGGAAGGGTAGAGGTTTATCGAGGAAGGTGGCGGAAGTATTTAGGACCAGCCACTCTGCCAAGCATAAAACGATCTCGAAGTTTAGTGGACACCATGCAATACTGGAGGAAAATTGCTCTTCGGAGACATGCCTAGATACAGGTGACAATCTTGATGCGGCTGGAGGGCCCACTTTGTTAGATGATCATCCTCCTTCGAATCTTGAGGTGGCTGCAATTGTCGTGAAAGACCGTGTTCCTGTTGCTCAAAAGGAGGAAGCTGGTGGTTGGGGCTTGAAGTTTCTCAAGAAAGTCGGGGTGAAAAAATTCACTCAATCCTTGGAGGCCTCTCTTCCTGTTGAATGTCATCGAAGTACTGGTGATTGTTCTACGAGTATGGACATTCTAATCCCGGCAGGTATACATGGGGGTCCGAGAACTAGAAATGGTGGTCCTTCCAGTCTCATAGAGAGATGGAGATCTGGTGGGCATTGTGACTGTGGTGGTTGGGACATGGGTTGTCCTCTCACAATACTTAAACCCAGATCAAGCAATGATGAAGATTTGCCCCATATGCAAGAAGAGTGCAAGTCATTTGATTTAATAACACAGGTGAGTCACAATCATTCTTAGTCTTAAAAATTAAGGTTCACCAAGTTCTAAAATTCTGCTCACAAGCATGTCTTTACAAAATTCGTGCATTTTATGCAATTTAATGTTCCGAGGTATTTTAGTTGTAGTAAGAGAGATTCCTGGAAGAGCAACGATATACATCGTGAAAATTTTTATAACGAATATCATGAATGCATATACGTCGGAATTTGTAAAACTAAAATTACTGTGTTGTCCCTAATTTTTTTAAAAAAACAACTAACAAAGTTATATTTTAGCTTCATGATGTGTTGTAAAACTGTCTTTTCATTTGCCATTACTCTTTGCTTGAACAATATGGAATAAGTTACGAATTCGAGATGACATGTTATCTCTGATTTTTCAGGGTTCACAGCATAATGGTGATCCAACATTGCGGATTGTAAATGTGCAGGGTGATTTATATTTTATTCATTTTCAACGAACTCTTTCCGTTCTGCAGTCTTTCTCGATTGCAGTAGCCATAATCCATACACGGAGTCCCACTCTCCGGCCCAAAGATGTAAATGAATTGAAATAGCAAGATCAAGGTTTTGAAGCTCTCGTAGTAATTGTTTTTCTCTTTCCTGTATTACACCTGCGAGTTAAGGTATAGGCATTTATACTTAAGATTGATATGATTTTGGCAATGTTTTGCGGTTGTCTGTTATTCTTTTAATATCAGACAACTTTCTTGTTTAGTTTGTACTGATTGTGCTTTTTGTCATTTTGATTCTTAGACCAAAAAAGTTACCCTTAGTCTACTCCTTTTATTGAACGTGCATTCGACATTGTTTACACTGATACCAGCAATTTCATTGCAATTAAAACACTTTTGAATCACTACTGCTGCTACTACTACTATGACTACTACTATTATTATTATTATTATTTTGAATTCACTTGATTCTATTGGCACCTGTATACAACGGCGAATTAATGATCCATGGTTCCCCAAGTCTGACTCTTTAAGCGAGCAACTACACAGGGACAAAGAGAAAAGGTGCTTATCATACCTCAACCATTTTTTTGTTTTGTTTTTTTTTTTTTTTCAGGAGAACCATTTCTTTGCATTCTTGTTCTCGTCATAGACGTAATGCATACTTCGGAAGGTAGAAAATTGTACTTAAAATTATGAATTCTCTCCTGCAGATTTTCTCTAGCAATATGCTGATACATAAATAAAGCTAAGTGATTTGAAGGAATGTTATTACTTGAGGCTAGCTCAAGCGGTTGGGTCTGTGACCAAGGTTCAAACCTTGATGAAAACTCATCTATCAAAAAAGTTGGTTTTAAGGCATATATAAGACATCCCCAAGGCGGTCTCTGGCCCGAGGCAATCTCTAATACTTCTTGTCTTACCCTTCCTACTTGCCTAAGAAGTTGACGTGCTTGCTTTATTCGCCGTGAAATTTTATGCACTCATCTTCTCACTCGAAGGGAACGAAAGTAAGTTGCCCTCAGTTTTTCCTTGTTCATTTTTCTTTTCTTTTTTGTCCAACTGTTATTATTTGTTCTCTGTCAGATTGTATTTTTTTTTTATTTTTATTAATATAACTAGAAGGGTTAGCTTTGATCAGATTGGAATAATTAGACTGCTTATGTTGCAGGCATGGGTCTCAAACTCGGACAATGTTCTTTCTTTAAGTTGAAAGAAGAGTGATTTTAGATGAACTTTGGCTTAATCAAAGGTGTTTGCATTCGACGCAGCTACATGAAAGTTGTTACGTCTCTTAATCTCGTACAATCCAGAAAATCAAAGTGAAGCTACCATCTGGTCTGTGGCCGATGCCGTATGGCAGTCACCATCTCAGCCGCTTTCACTGTGATGTTGCCATCCATGGTAGCGCAAGTAATTCAACTCGCTCACATTCAAGCCATGAGTGCTCTTCCTCTATATTATGCAAAGAAGTTGCTTTTGCGAATTCAAACTGAATGGTGAGTCGACCATCCATTTGATGGAATTACAATAATCTTGGATGCTGATCTCAATTTTGTGAAATTTAAGTGTTCAATTGTTGAAGTCGTTTGAATCCCAGTTTTGGATGTCATCATGTGTATGTTTTGCCTTGATTGTCGTTTTCGCAATCTGACCTGAAACACCAAAAGTGAAAAGTTTGTCATGGAAATGGCCAACTCTGATGCCAGCTAAACTTCTCTAAATGCCATGAAATTCTGAAATTGTTGTGTATTATTAGCGTTTCTAACTTTTAGCTTTCAATTTGGAGTGATTTGGTTATGTAACGACCAAATTTTCATAGCTAAAAAGTTGTGCGCTTATAAATACTAGGCAAAACACTTGGTTTTCATTTCCTTTCTTCTTGGTGGTTCTCCATTGGAATGTAAACAAGTGTTAAACTAGAAAATGGACAGAAAAGGTTGATGAATCAAGGGAAGGACATGAAAACAAAGAGTGATTGGCAAAATGGCTTGTATTAAAATACTTTTCAAGTATCTGGGACGGCTTTAATAATTCTTTGCAAAATGACTCTTTCAATAGATGCTTATCAAAGTACTTTTAGTCGGTACTCGCTCCATAACAAGATTTCTCCAAGTGTGCCTGAGCTCCGACCGCATGCGCTAACCGTGGTGGCTCAACCCCCCTTTGTCAAGTCTTGATCTCGAATTCAACTAGAGGTTGAGACTTGCCCAACTGGGTGTCGAGATTCTCGACCTCAATCATTTTTTAGTACCAATGTTCTTATCATGAAGAGTTAGATGCTCTTGGGTGTTCTCTGAATCCCATACATTGATGAAAATAAGTTCTGATTATTGTAATAAAACTAATGCCAATGAAAACATCTTCTTGTTACCTTTGGACATCTACATACCATTTCTTTTTACAGCTTTTTCTTGGTGATATTCAGTTAGTAAGTATGCGAAGTGTTAGACCAAAAAAATTGACAAAGAAAGGGGTCTTTCAGACTTCAGCATTTTTCATAGGTGGATCGAAGGGAGATGTATTAAATGAAACAGAAGAAAAAAGCCAAGCATTTTCCAGAGGTGGTTAAAAGACAATGAGAAATAAAGTAGTATATTCTCACCTTATTTAAAAAAGATGGAAAAAAAAAGCTATGCATTTGTTTTAATTAACTGGCATGGTGTCATGAAATAAAAAGTCAAGTGTTTTTATTTTTTTTTTATTTTTGAATGGGAAAAGTAAGTAGTTTTAGAAGTTATAAAAAGTATAAACTACAACTCTTGAAATTTTTTTTCCTTTTTTTTTTCTTTCTCTCATTTGTATACCTTGCATTTTGACATTATAAAAAACAACTTTATATTTTAAATTGTATCATATTTATAGCTGTATATTTTAAATTTATATTGAATCCTTATCTTTTTTCTGGTCATGGATAGATTTTGACTGAGAAAGACAAAAATGTCTTTCACATTTTGGATTTTTTAAAAATCTTTTTCTTACTTTTTTTTTTCTTTACAGGTGTTCTTTTTTTCCCCCCAAAATTACTAGCTGATTGAGAAAAAGGTAAGAATTCAACAAAAATTTAAAATTGTAATTTTAAAGGTATAAAATGTGATACATTAAAAAAAAAGGTGTTAAAATAAAAAAAATTAAATCTTCAATTTTTTGTTTCCAACCTCAATTTATGAGGACAAAAGTCACCCTTAAAAAACCCTAGAGGAGAAAAAAAAAAAAGAAAATTCCTTCTCGACAAAAAAAGAGAAAAAATGTTTAACTAAAAAAAACTTTCAAAATAATTTTTTTTAAATGAAAAAAATTTCAAATACACAAAACAAAGGATCGATTTGAAAAACATAACTTTTATAGTAATGTTTCTAATTTTAACCCTTTTAAAAGAAAATTTTAAACATACTACTTTAAAAGAGTATAAATACATAATTAATTATAAGTATTTTAGGTTAGAGTTAGACAAATATATTTTATCTAAAGATATTTTAGTTTTTTTAACTAAAAGATAGTGTAAATAAAAAGAATGAGAAAAAAATGATAAATTATCATAATGGTTAAAAATAGTATACCATCTAATCTAATTTAATGTTAGTTTCGTCCCTATTGTATAACCTCAGAGAAGGCCCAGACTTCTGAAAGCCCAGAACCAATTTAAAAACCCTAGATCCACAAAGGCTCCTACAAATATACAGGCAAAACCCTAATTCTCCTTCGGAAGGAAGCAGTCATCTTCAGCTATGTCGAAGCGAGGTAAGCTAACCTCCTTCTCTCTTTCCTCTCCGTTGAGGTCTTTTTCTTTTCCTATTACATTTTCTTCCACTTGTTCTGTCAAACATATTCTATTCGCATGAATCATCTTTGTTGTTCTTCATTTTCGACTGTTCTATGTAGCTGCCAAACAGATTTAATTCCATTAATCAGATTGGTTGTTAGTTTATCATGATTTAGGTTTAGATCTCTGTGATAGTTTCATTAGAGCTTTAAATTTATCGTCTTTTTAATCCTGATTTAGTATTATTTTCTTGCAATATTCGAAATGCCAGATAATTTACCATTTCATAGTATGTGTAATCTTTTTCAAAACCTGGTGAATATGAGGAAGAAATGAATGGTTTGAATCTTAGGGTTTCACTGTATAATTTTTTTTTTTTTGTGTGTAATTCGGAAACACGTGTATTTTAGCATCTATTTTTGTTGTTTATACCAAGTGATAAAGAATTTTTTAAAAATGCAAAATTTTCTGGGTTTGTAATATCTCTGTCGAAGAAAGAAACTGGTTGTGTCTGAAACTGAAAAAGATGCATCACATGATTTGTTATTTTTCTGGTGTTGATAGGACGAGGAGGTTCTGCGGGGAACAAGTTCCGTATGTCACTGGGTTTGCCAGTGGCAGCTACGGTGAATTGCGCAGACAACACTGGAGCTAAGAACCTTTACATCATCTCCGTTAAGGGGATCAAAGGTCGTCTCAACCGATTGCCATCTGCCTGTGTCGGCGATATGGTTATGGCGACAGTCAAGAAAGGAAAGCCTGATCTGAGGAAGAAGGTTTTGCCGGCTGTCATTGTTAGGCAGCGGAAGCCGTGGCGCCGAAAGGATGGTGTCTATATGTACTTTGAAGGTTATTACTTTAGCCTCTTATATATTTATTTATTCGATGATTGGTTTATATGACGTTATTTGAATTTGTCTTTATTTCCTCTGTTGAAATATAACATATTTTCATGTAGTCCAGCAGGTAGAATTTTAAATTGAATTTGATGTAGGAGAATTTTGTTAGTGTTTGGCTTTTCTCTAGGTTGTTGATTTCATTTTGTGTATCGTCATGTTTATTGTGTATATTCTTCTACTTCATGATGCTATGTCATTTACATTTCTTTTTTACTATTTTTTGATCTTAGTTTGTATGGTAGCCAATGTAAAAAATTTTTGTTAGAAAAGATGAAAAATTGATTGCTGGTTAAGCGGTATTCTGATGCGTTTGTATCTCACCATTTAGTGGGTTATATACGTACGATGATTTCATGCTTCCTGAGACCAGCTAGATTAAGAATTCGAATATTTTATCGAGTGGGGTATCTCTTGATATAGTATCTTGCTTTTCGCAATTCGATACATTTTTTCTCAACCGTGTTTTGATTACTTTGTGTCCGTGTTTGTTTTCTTTGTTCAGATTCTGTATTAGTTTTCTTAACTATTGGCAACTTAGGGTGTTTAAATGGCTGGTGATGTAGTGTGTATGCTCTCCTCTTAGGCTACACACCTCCCATACCCAGCAATATCTAAATTACCAACCTCACCCCAAACCGGATGGTAACCTTTAAATATGATTATTATTCCTGTCAAGGTTGGGATATTAGTGCAATGTCTATTTTATCTCCTTTGACTAGAATTGAATCTAAATACGTTTAACTCTTACCAGACATAAGTCAGGTATCATCCTTAACATTTCATGGTTGATACAGTTATAAGTCTGGAAAATCGATAGTGTCCATCGTTACAGGTGTGTCTTTGCTTTTTCATGCTCACATCTGCTCCATTGGGGCCCTACATATTTGTTCATGTCTTTTCATTCTTTAGTTTCATTCACATTGTTTGTCACTAAACAGAATTCATTTTTTGAATTTTTTGTTTCTTTCTGGTAGAAAGCGCAAAGTCAAAAGTCCTTGATTGAGATCAGCAACTAGCAGTAGAGCAATTTGCACTGGGCTTAGCTTTTAGGTGTTTATTGTAATGTGCAGATCAAAGATGTTATGGTTGAGAATGTTATAATCCAATTAACGATTCAAATCATGATTTTATTTGCAGATAATGCTGGTGTTATTGTGAACCCAAAAGGAGAAATGAAGGGTATGGGTAACATTAAAACCTTAACTTTAGTTTGTTTTCCTCCAGTTGGAAAAATAATTTTCACAAATAATTTTCATCGATGTTATTTGGGATTTCAATTTCTGTTTGCGTAGTTTATTTTGCTGAATCTTTACATATTTTTAATTGATTTCAATGATTATTTAGGCTCTGCGATTACGGGTCCAATTGGAAAGGAGTGTGCGGACTTGTGGCCGAGGATCGCCAGTGCTGCTAATGCTATTGTTTGAGAGTGTTGACCTTTTTTATTTTTTGAATAGAAACAGTTGGTACTATTCTTTGTGCACTTGAACCCAATTTTTGTTTTCTTGAGTATGGGATTTAATATATAGAATGAAAGCTTAGTGGATCCATTTTATGACTTTTTGGTATTTTATCTATTGTTATCGTGCCGTCTCTTTCCTAGTGAAGGTTTTTACCTTGATAGTTATTTGCAGCAGTTGTTTGCCCTTGGGAAAATGAGCCAAGTTTCTTTTTTGTTGTGTGGTTTTTAGCGTATTGGATGTCCTGAGACCTGATCGCGCCTCTTCTTAGTGCGACTAAGCCAGTTATTATGGGTTTATAACTATTGAACATCTTTATGTGCATGATAAGATACAAAAAAGTGAAGATTACTGTGATTTGTTTGATAAACAAGTAACAGCGGATGCCCGTTATTTCTGAAGACGAGCAACAACCAAAATGAACAATCAAATACATAACAATGTTCCAGCAAAAACGACTTAATTCTGTTTTGGGGAGCGGGGGGCGGTTTGGACAACTCATTTTAGAGCTTGTGTGAGCTTATGAGATGAGAACTTGGTCTCGGTTAATTATTGTCATGACTTTCGAGACTGGTTTACACTCTTCTTTCTTGTTCAAAAAAGCTCCTAAAGGATGAAAAGAGAAGAACTTGTCTTCATTGTTCTTTGATAACATCCACCGACTGCGTATGCACCGAATCGTGGTTTGGGAACGAGTTCAAACTAAAAAAAACTTTATAATATTTTAGGTTCAAATTATTTTGGTTCGAACTATGCTTTATTTTTTAAAAGGAGATTACCAGTCCTCAACCTTTTGAGGAATTCAGGTCATTTTCTTCGATTTTCAAAGAGCTATGCCATTTCTTGCTACTCACGTAAGTTTTTAAAACCAGGCCAATAAAACGTGTTGAGATGTGGCAAAAAAATAAAAACACAGAAGCGGTAAGAGGAATTGGAAGCATTAAGTCAATGAATGCCCACCTGATATGCTTCAATCCATCTCATGTTAAAAACAAAATCATTACTCTTATTGGGAGAAAATGTGAATTGTCTTTGTGGAGCTCGTGAAGCATTGTCTCAACATTTGACTATGAAGAAGTTAATATAAACACACTCATAGTCCCCCACACTCCAAATTCTATTCCCCTAATATTAGCCACGTGTAACCATTGAAATCCAAAGGGCCCTAAAATATTGCAAATTGCCACTCTTCAGTCTTTAACCTGCCTGTGATCACCACAAACATGCTAAACACACAATGATATATTGTTCCAAACTCCATGTGACCACCCCATTTCATTTCCCTTGATCCAAATCCCAAAATCAAATTCAAGCATATATAAAAACCATCCTCCAATGCCCTTCTCCTTGCATCTTAAAAAACAAAAAAAAAAAAAGGGGAGAGATCAAATTTTCTTGTTATTGTTATGTTGCTTGAGTCGTTGCATTGGCCTAGCTTTTGCAGACTGGAACATTCTGAACCAGAGAACAAAGCTTAATGGCCTCAAAATTTCGACCTTCACGACGTTCAACAGTTCGAGGTTGTTCAGGAAGAATGTGTTAGTTATATGGGGAAGTACACGAGTTCGACACAGTACAAGGTCGACTCGGAGAGGACAATCGAGGAATGCACTGTTTATCTCAGCACAAGTTGTGGCTTGAAGAAAGATGGCAAAGATGCATGGATTTTTGATATTGATGACACACTCCTTTCTACTCTCCCCTTTCACAAGATAAACGGTGTTGGGTAATTCTTGATTGCTTGATTGCTTCTACTTCTTCATCTTTATCCTTTTCATTTTGTTTGACTTGATTGCTTTCCTTGCAGCCTCTAGCA
>LNSY01176947.1:0-10203 GCA_002024485.1 Artocarpus camansi
CTAATTGGCAATGACGTTGGAGCATTATCATCGGTCAAATTATGGTTGACTAAGCAATTTGACATGAAAGACTTAGGTGAAGCTAATTATGTTCTTGCTATCCAGATCTTTTTGGATAGGAAGAACAAAATGATAGCTTTATCCTAAGCCACACACATAGATAAAATTCACGAGAAGTATGCAATGCAAAATTCTAATAAAGGTAGATAACTATCTAGGTCTAAAATTACTTTTTCTAAGAAAGACTGATCAAAATTTGATGAAGAAGGGGAATATATGAAAAAGGTGTCTTATGCTTTGACAATGGGTAGTCTCATGTATGCTGTGCTTTGCACATGACCATACCTTTGTTATAAGGTCGAGATAGTAAGTTGATTATAGTCAGATCCAAGACAAAACCACTAGGTTGTGGTCAGGAATATTTTCAAGTACCTGAGAAGGACTCGAGGGTATATGCTTGTGTATTCACGTGAGGATCTAACACCTCTAGGATACATAGATTCAAATTTCCAATCCTATTTAGATTCGAGAAGGTCGACTTCTGGTTCTATGTTTAATCTTGATGGAGGCGCCATTGTTTGAAAAAGTGTTAAGTAAGATCGCACGTTAGATTCAATGATGGAGGCTAAGTATATGGCAACTAGTGATGCTTCTTTTTGAAGCAGTGTTGCTCTGCAAGTTTCCTAGGGATCTTGAGCTAGTTCCTAGTATGAATAAGGTGGTATCGCTATATTATGATAACACTGTAGTGATAGGTAATGCTAAGGAACTAAGTTTTCATAAGAAGAGTAAGCATATTCATCGAAAGTATCATGTGATAAAGGACTTTGATGAGGCTAGGCATGTTGCAGTATGCAAAATCATGTTTGAAGGCAATTTAGCTGATCCTTCCATGAAGACACTAACTATGAGAGTTTTCGAGAAGCATGTGGAGACTATAGGGATGCGAGATATGTCATATTTACTCACTTAATGCAAGCGGAAGATTGTTAGACACAGTGCCCTAAGCAGTAAAATGTTGTAATATGTTTTTGGAGGTATTTTATCAATAAAGAGTTTATTTATTATTCATATACCAAATGTTATCCTCTTTATGTTTATTTCTACTGAATGTATAATAAGTAAACAAAAAACTGAGACTGAAGTCTAAACCTTTAAGAATCATGCGTATGATAGACATATTATGCAAAAGACATGAATCCTAAAAGTAATGGTCTAAATCATAAGATCCACCATCGAGGGAATAAAGTTGGGTGCTTTATTCATGCTAAGATTATTATATTGTCTATATCTCTAACAAAAGAGGCTTGTCTTAGTCGTCAGACTAGGACTCTTCGAGTGGAAATATTAGTGCATTGTCATAGATAACAATGTATTGGATCGAAACATAAAAATTGGATTGATTTGATTAATAATTTTGTTTGTACAAATCAATTCACTTAAGAGAATCATATGTGTTCTGTCTTAATCCTTAAATGAATAATGGGTCCGTATTCTTGACTTATGCCTTTTTTGATGTACCAAAGGGTGACATCTTGATTTAATGATGGAATGTATACTGATAGTTGGAGACATGACTATTTATTCACGTAGACTCGTTATGCATGGATATGGAATCTATAGCTCTTTTTGTATAGTTAATGGTATTCTCTTATGTTCATAGACATGGCTCTTTTTGCAAATCAATTCACTTTAAACACTCATATGTGTTGTGCCTTAACCCTTAAAAGAATAATGGGTCCATATTCTTGACTTGTGTCTTTTAATATACCAAAGGGTGATATCTTGATTTAATGATGGTACACATACGATACATTGGAGACATGACTCTCGATTCATGTAGATTCGTTATTTATAGATGTGGAATCTATAGCTTTCATAGTTAATTGTATTTTCTTATATGCATTATCTTGTAATTGGAAGATTAGAGCTCCCAACCATTTGGATACATAGATGTAACCAAATGGTCTGCTATCTATGAATAGTAAGTATTCCAATGGTGTGATAATGAAACATAAGATAAATATAATCAGAAAGATAAAACAAAATTTATCCTTAAGTCGATTATAAATATCCTATGGGGGCGTGACACATAATGATATGTCTTAGACGGTTAGATTATTGAAGCTTTGTAATTTTATATAATTCAAAAGTATAACTCTAAGCTATTAATAGAGTAGCGTTAGAGTTGATAATTATAAAGTATATATTTGGAATATTATGTTTTATAACTATAGGAGCTTGAACTATATATGTCCATCAGCTCTGCTTTGTTAGCTTATAATAAATCCTATAATGATACGGCATGTTTTTCTTACATATTGGTTACTTATGTTAAATCATTAGATTGGTTGAAATTCGATAAGATTGATTTAATAATTCATGTTAGTTTATTAGTTGAATTAATTTTGTAAATTCATTTAAGATAAACATATTGAATTATTTGGATAATATTTTATTTTGTATGGGATTATCTATATATGACTATTTTAATTAAATAACTTCTTTATTAGGTTCTTTCAGTTAAAACTAAGGCTCTATTTAAGAGTCTCATATGGAAAATAAGATATTCTTAAGGTTCAAGATTATCATAAGTTCAATAGGCCAATGGAGTAAGTTTGACATGAATTATGTAGATTGACTTATCGATCGTGTGAAAATCTGTATATGCATTTTTGACACGTTCTTCATAAGAAATTGATCCAAACTTGAATTTTGAAGCATAATTTGATAAGGTTTAACCCCAAATTTGACCACTACAAATAGGGGGTGAGTTTTCTTTGTTATTCAAATCATTTGAGAAGCAAAGAGTGAGTACTCTAGTTTGAGAAACTCTAAAACTCCCTAAGGGCTATTGTTCAACATCAAAGACCTTAGTTCTAGGTTTTCTTAAGTAGTTAGAATGAGAGTCACTAGAGCATAAAGTATATGATGTGTGACCACCCACACTCTAACCGTGGATAGAGAATAGCAAAGAAGATCAGTTGGTTAAGGCTTTTCTGGGATGTTCTTCTCTTTATAGATTGTTTCTGCTTTTCGATTCACAAAAGTGGTTAGTAAGATCTATAATTAATTTATGTACTTAATATGTCAAACTTGTGTTTTGAAAAACACTTTGATTTAAAATTTTTAAAATTTCACTACGTACTCATTTTCTAACACATGGTTTGGTCCATGATAAATTATACTACATTGCACATGTCTTTTTGAGAATATATGCTACAAAATGCATGCTACCTACTGAACGCAATTGTAACGACCCATTGTTATGATATTATTCACATTGGGCCTAGACGCTCATAGTTTTGCCCTTGGATTTAGCCTTTTCGCCTTAAGAGATTGATGGCTATCATAGTCACCCTACCTTTTGGAGCCCAATGTCCTTGTTGGCCACACTGCTAGCTATATCATAGCTTTGATGCCATATCTAACGAACTGCACCTCCATTTGGTATAATCTTGTCTGCTTTGGACCTAAGCCCACATAGTTATACTCTTAAACTTCACCCCAAAAGGCCTCATATCATTAGAAGATAATGTCTTTACTTATAAATCATCACTTCTAACCTTACTCATGCGATGTTGACTAGATATAGCTTACTTTTTCTTGACCCTTTCACTTCAAAGGATTGATAATTGTCATAGCAGTTCCATCTAAAGCATTTTTCTGAAATTGGTTATGAGTTATGGACAGCCAGGAAGCTATCTTTCAATCACATTCAGTGTAAGCAAGCCCTATTTTCACCTTGGACAAGGAAGGTGGAAAGCTTAAATTGCATTATGAGGTTTATGTTTTTTTAGGTTATCAAAGAGGAGCAAAGGAGGATTTTTCTATAATCCTAAAGATATTAAAATCTTTGTTTCCACATGTGCGACATTCCTAGAGGAAAGTCACATGCAAGACTTTAAGCCTTGAAACAAAGTGGTGTAGATAAGATAATGATTGACACAATTAATATAGAGATTCCTAATATGGAAAGCATTCTATTCATATAAGAAAAACCATCGAACAATAAACAACCTAGGGAACTTCATCATAATGGGAGAGTCATTAGAGATCCTATAAGGCTATGATTTTGAAGTCTTAAAGGCTAAAGTTGTAGTTCTCAATGGTGATCTTACAATATGCAAAGAGTTGAAGGAGGATGTTGATACATAGTTTTGGAAGAACACTACGAATGCTAAAATGGAAAACATAGTTTATGGCTTCCAAAAAAGTCTGGGAACTTGTAGACCTACTTGAAGGAATAAAACCTATTAGGTGTAATTGGGTATACAAATGGAAAAAAGGAGTGGATGGCAAGGTAGAAACCTACCAGGCTAGACTTGTAAAAAAGGGTTACATGAGAAAAGCATTAATTACATAGATACTTTCTCACCTATAGAAATGCTAAAGTTTATCTCGATCCTTTTATCCATTGCAACTTATCTTGATTATGAGATTCATGCTCATGGAACGTAAGATTCAACCATGTAGTCAAATCATATGGATTTGAGACGAACCAAGATGAACCTTGTGTCTATAAGCATATAAATGACGAAAATGTGGTTTTTTTGGTGCTTTATGTAAATGACATACTACTAGCTGGTGATGATGTAGGAAATCTGATATCAGTCAGAATTTTGCTATCTAAACATATTGACATGAAAGACCTGGGAGAAGCTAACTATATTTCTAGGAAGTACAACACTATAGCTCTATACTAATCTTTGTACATAGAAAAGATTCTTGTGAGATTTGAAATGCAAAATTCCAAGAAAGGCACATTGCCAACAAAGTTTGGAACTACTCTTTCAAGAGAAAACTATCAAAAGATAGCAAAGGAAAGAGAATATAAGGAGAAGAGCCCTTATACTTTAGTTGTGAAAAGTCTCATGTATGTTATGTATAAGTCCTAACAAACAAGCCTATTAAAGATGTCTAAATGAATAAACAGATAATTATCATAGAAAAAATTATTTCAATATGATGATCTGTAATAACAATAATAAGAAAAACAATCACAATCATAAATGAAGATAGATGAACATAGGATAAGATTGTTTAACATGGCCAAAAACTAAACTTGGAAAAAAATCATGGGTGCTAAGCACACTAGCTCAAAATATGGGAATCTTATTCCTTTGAATGATAGTTAATAAGAAAATTGGAATTATAAGGTATCCTAACATACTACCAATCCCAAACTAATAAAGCCTCCCACTTTCTACAAGCCTCAGTTTGTGCAACTTATTTTCGGTCCAACTAATCTAATTTAAGAAAACCACTCGCTTTTTGTCCAACTAACATAGTCAAAGTCGATGATCAACCTAGATCGATTTCTAACACAAAGGTTAAGAGACAAGAAAAAAGTGTAACACCTCTAGTAGAATGCTACATTAATCTTACTTAATGCCATTTATTATGGAAAAACACTTTAAAGTTTTACAGTAGAAAACAAGTAATTGATAAGAAAGCAAAACTAGTGCCTTTAAAAGTTGGTACAAATATTAAATTTTTGAAAACAAAACTAATAATAATATAGGTAAAAAAGATTTACAAAATCATTAGAGTTAACAAAACACATTAAACAAGCTTTTCATTGAGCAAATAACACAATATTTTGTTTCAACATAAACTTAGAAAATATAAATTAAACCTAAGAGTTCTTAATCCATAATTTAAGACATAAGTTCCAATAAAACCCTAGAATAACTATTTGATGACCCGCTCTGCCCATTATCACATCCATGCCAAGCCTCCTCTATCCTAAAGCTTTGTTCTTACTTTTATCTACAGCATGATGATAAATTAGAGAAAGTGAAACGCTTAGTAAGTACATCCATAATATCACAGTACAATTGTTATGAATTTTTAGAATATTCTAGAGATACATAAATCTTGAAAGGAAGTAATTCAACATCGTAAAATTAGTCTCTAAAACTTCTTTCAAAACATTCCTTCAAAAACATTTTTTTTCTTTTTGATCTTGTCTACTTATTAGGGCTTTAGGAAATGTACTAAAATACGTAACCATGATGAGTGTGGGGTAGCGATTCCCAATAGCCATAGAGGTAACTTAACGAGCTAGCTTTACACCCACATTTTGGAGCTCAAGAGGTTTAGTGTAGAAAGAGATTTATATTGTTATGGTGCACTCCTCCTAAACATCTTTTATCTTAACAAGCTCTTATTTGTATACTTTGGTGAACTTATGAGGCACGTATAACGTAACATAAAAATTGTAAGTCTCTTCATAAAAATACTCATTGAAACTTTCATCATATTAGCTATAAAGATTTAAGGCCATATAAATAATATTTTGAATAAACATGTCGTAGGTGAGAAGTGTATATACCTGGTTTGTGGGCTTACTATTATCGTAATTAAGGTGATGTAGCGTGTCAGAATCCTATTATACTTGCCTATTTGGAGTGTTCATATCATAATATCTTACGATTAACATTCATGAAACAATGCTTATGAAGCTATACAAAAACCTTAATTTACATCTTCAAAAACAAATAAAACTCTAATCCATGCTTTCATTAATCCATCAAACAATGTCTCATGATCAATTTTTATATTAATGTCACAATTCCACCGCCCATATTCATATTATCACTTCACATCAAAATTACCTGAAACTCTATTCATCAACTCATGAAATTTGCATGTTTAGAAAACTTATCCTTTTTCCTTAAAGTGTAATTGCCTAAAGCATCAAAAAGGAAGGAAACTATGATGGCTTAATGATGAAGTCTCTAAATTCCTATCTCTTCTAAGTAGTAAAACATGAGTAGGCTGAAGGAAGAGAAGAAATGAATTTCTTCTTTGAAATATGAAATCTCAACTTAATTACTCTAAGTACAAGATGTGATGTTGGTTTCCTAATTTTCCAAGGAATAAGATCTAAAATAAACATAGCCATCCAAAAGTCTATAGTAGGTCTAGTGTTAGCTAAAGTCGATCCTCCAAAGTTTCTTCTTATTTTTCCTTTTTTCCTTCTAGCTAGTGCCACGGCTTTGAGTTCCTGGTGCCATGGCACCCTACTATCGGCCTCCTTGTCTAGTGCCTATAGTTGCGGTGTTAGTCTTTGGCACCGTGACTTTAGCACATTGTCCAAAAACACTAATAAGTCCTTATTTTAATCATATCTTTAGCTCCCAAACTCATATTTGACCCTTGTTTATTATGTTGTTTATCATTTCAACTGCCTTACATATATATACACACACACACTTAAATATATATTTTTCATCACATGACATCAAACATAAAAAAGTTTGATATAAACTTCTTCAAGAGTATTGAGTCTTTTGTCACTGTCACCTTTAACAATGCTCAATAAGTTGTTATTAAAGGTTAATCAAACTAATATATGCTATCATCAACTTAGACATCTTACTCCTTATAATCTATTAGAAATTTTTGGGATGGTACATTAAGCCTTAATACGCTCTTGTTTTTCTCACACCAAAGCTTAATAGAAACATTTACAAAAACACATAAATTACAATGGCATCTCCAAAATACTCCATATGCTTAAGGTTCTATTTATAATATAGTTCCTCTTCAATTTAGCTACTCCAAAATGACTTCAAATTTGATGAAATCAGCCAAGATTTGCATCACCTTTGAAATCCCTAAAAATGCCATTTTTTCTATACTTGATTTCATATGTCTTCACTAATGACAGCTTGCTAGCATAGTCTTGCCTTGACAAACGAGCTAAATATGGGAAGTATTCACACATCCTATAACAAAAGAAGGAAACTAGGATACCTTTGATTTGCATCAAATTAATTTGAATGAACAGCATAAAACCTTTTAAAAATGATTCACATGAAGATCAATCAAGTTCAAGATTGGGTGAAGTTGACTTGAGAAAGTTTCCTTATGAAGGAATTGAATATTAAAGAAAAGGAATCTTTGACAAATAGGGAGGTTGTCAACCGGCATATTAGGGAAAAAGTTTTCAAAAATAAACCACTAAAATTTTACTGATTGTGCTTACCTTTAACAGCTTGGTTAATAAACCTAATCAAGAAAAAAAAAAGACTTTTTATATAAGTTCCAACACGTTCAAATGGATTATACTTGCAACCTGTCAAATCAAGAAACTATGCTTGCTATAAATAACTCAAACTATCCAGGCAAGACATAATCAGTGACTTGCACAAATAAGGAAAGTTGCTAAAAAATTTCAAAAAGGCAACTTAATCACATCCTAATTTTTAAGCTAAATCTAAATATTCTACTTAATAATAAACTTTTCAATAATCAAATAAGCAAAAAAAAATTTATAATTTGTTGGGAAAATTGGAATGAAGCTAAATTGACTCTCACATAAATATTAAATACAAATATATTAAAACAATATTGATAATGAGATGAGAACTTAAAATTATAAGAATAAAATTCCTAAAAATATGTTTTGTGCGAAACTAGAAATATGTTACACGATCAGCAGGGTTAGTCGTCATCAATTGATCCTAGGGCTGAAATATTAGATGACAATCAAGCATATGCTCAAGTATTTACAAAGAATGAGGGATTATATGCTCATCTATTTACGTGCAGACCTAACTTTGAAGGGATACATAAATTTCAATTTTTAAACAAACTGGAAATTAAGAAAATTGACTTCAAGGTTTGTCTCTACTCTAGGAGGCGGGGTCATAACATGGTATATAGCGGAATCAACTATAGAAGCTAAATATTTGGTTGCTTGTAAGGCATCTAAGGAAATTGTGTGGCTGTAAAAATACACTAGAGATCTTGAGGTAGTTCTTGGTATGTATAAAGCTATAGTACTGTATTGTGATAATACTACAGCTATAGCTAATAGTAATGATTCGAGACACCATAATAGGAGTAGGCACATAGACAAGAAGTATCATATTATCATAAACTTTGTAGACAGTGAAGATGGCGGTATGCAAGATAAAGTTCATAAGTTCACAAACTTGCTAATTCTTTTACAAAGATCTTGGTGGCTAGGATTTTTTAGAGGCACATTGAGAGCATAGGGATATGATGCATGTCAAATTTTCTTACTTACGAAAGTGGGAGATTGTTAGGATAATTACCCTATTAAATACGTAACAACCATACCTCTATTTGGTATGATATTATTCATTTTCTACCTAAGGTTGCATAGTTTTGCTCCTACGTTTTACTTTAAAAGGCCTCATAATATTGGGATATGGTGTTTTTACTTACAAACCAACACTGATCATCTTTCTCCGGTGATGTAGGACTGCACAACTTATCTTGTTTTAGCCCTCTTGCCTCAAGGGATTGATGACCATCACAATCACCCCATCTTTTGGGCTTAATGTCCTTGTTGGCCATACTTCCGATTCGGTCATAGTTTTTATACCATACTACAAAGTTTTGCTCTAGGGCTTTATTTCAAAAGGACTTGTACTATTAGGGATGATGTTTTATTTATAAACCATCACTTGTGACCTTTCCTAGGCGATTTAGGACTGCATAGCTTACCATGTCTTGACCCTTTTGCCTAAAGGGATTGATGACTATCACAAAATACTAGCTGTATATTTAATGGACATTTTGTTATAAAGAAATTAATAATTATATATTTCATGTTCAATAAGAAATTGTCATATTAACTCTCATATTGTAAACAAAAGCATTGTGACTATTTCATTAAGTCTTCAATCAGACATATATGAAGTTTATATACAAAAAGATATGATTGTAAGACTATTAATCAAAATAATAGTTCATAATTTGTGGAATAAAGACGAGTACTTTATTTTTAGTAAAGCTATAATAGGGATCAATGTCTAATTAGTTAGGCAGTTTATCTTAGCCATTGAGAGCAAATATGACTCCATGGTAGACACATTGATATATGGACCTAAGTGGAGGTTGTCTATTAGATTGGACCTTAAGTATTAATTTATTTATAAATCAATTCACCTTTCAACGGATTTATGTGTTATTAATTCTACAATGAGTTCATGACTCATGCTTATAGCTTGGGTATTTTGATATACTAATCGTAGGAACTCCAATGATCAAAGCTTCTATTTATTGGTACGTTAGTGACATGACCTAGATAAGCATAATACACATAAATGGAATACATTCTCATTGACACAAGTTAATTTTATTCTCTCAAAAATACTATTCAGGAAGTTAATAAAAGAACATGGCCTTGGTCATCTATATATATATATATATATATATGTA
>LNSY01179474.1:0-10183 GCA_002024485.1 Artocarpus camansi
GACATGGTTAGGTCCATGATGAGTTATTTGACATTACCTTTATCTGTTTAGGAATATGCACTACAAACCACATGTAATCTCTTAAATAATGTGCTTTCAAAATTGGTTCTTAAGACTCCTCAAAAGTTGTAGATAGGCAGGAAGACATCTTTGAATGATATTTGCATATAGGAATGTTTGACTCATGTCCTGTATAAAAAAGCGAACAAGTTTGAAGCATGTTTGAAAGTTTATGTGTTTATAGAATATCCAAAGGGACTCAAGGGGGTTATTTCTTTAACTCAAAAGAAAATAAAGTCGTAGTTTCAACAAATGTAATATTCCTTGAAGAGAGTTGCATGAATGACTTTAAGCATCGAAGTAAAGTAGTACTTGAAGAGTTGGCAAATGATTCGATCACTCTGGGTGTTTTGGTTGAACCAATCTAGTCAATGTAGAAATACTGATTGAATAACAACTTGAAGGGCTTCAGCGTAGTGGAAGGATCGGGCGTCAACCTGAGAGATATATGTTCAATGGTAAAGCCTACTTGGCTATACCGATTGAGCATGACAAGGATCCTTACACTTATACAGAGGCTATGGGGGATGTTAATTTAAAGCTCTAGATAGAAGCCATGAACAATGAAATAACATCTATTGAGGCTAATCGAGTTTGGGAACTTATGGATCTTTTTGAAGGGGTAAAACCAAGATCTATAAGAGAAAGAAAGGAGCAGATGGGATAGTAGAAACCTATAAGGCTAGATTGGTACCTAAAAGATGTACACAAAAGGAAGGAATTGATAACGAGGAAACCTTTTTGCCTATAGCTATGCTTAAGTCCATCTACATTCTCTTGTCCATTGCTACAGCTTTCAATTACGAGATTTGGAAAATAGATGTCAAGCTAGCCTTTCTAAATGGCTATCTTGAGAAGTCCATATATATACTACAATTAGACAGTTTCAAGGCTAAGGGTCAAAAGGGTAAAGTCTGTAAGCTACTAAAGTCAATTTATGGACTTAAATAGGCTTCCCGTTCTTGGAACATAAGATTTGATGAAGTCATTAAGAATTATGGGTTCAAACAAAACAAAGACAAACCATGTGTTTATAAACATATTGAGGATAAGAAGGCAATTTTTTTACTGCTCTATGTAGGTGACATTCTACTAATTGGCAATGACATTGGGGCATTATCATCAGTCAAATTACAGTCGACCAAGCAGTTAGACATGAAAGACTTGGGTGAAGTTAATTATGTTCTTAGCATCTAGATCTTTCGAGATAGGAAGAACAAAATGATAGCTTTATCCCAAGTGGCATACATAAATAAAATTCTCGATAAGTGTTCAATGAAGAATTTCCAATCAAATAGGCAACCATCTAGGTCTAGAATTACTCTTTCTAAAAAAACTCACCAAAGTTTGATGAAGAAAAAGAATATATGAAGAATGTGTCTTATGCTTTAGCAGTGGGTAGTCTCATGTATGTTATGCTTTGCACACAACCAAACTTTGTCATGTGGTTGGGATAGCAAGTCGATTTCAGTCAGATCCAAAACTGAACCACTAGGTTGCTTTCAAGCATATTTTTAAGTATCTGAGAAGGACTCATGGGTATATGCTTGTGTATTCAGGTAAGGATCTAACACCTCTAGGATACACTGATTTAGATTTCCAATCCTGTTTGGATTCAAGAAGATCGACTCTAGTTTTGTGTTTACTCTAGGCAATGGTGCCAGAGTTTGGAGAAGTGTCAAGAAAGGCTGCACTTTGGATTCAACAAAAGAGGTTGAGTTTGTGGCAGTTAGTGATGCTTCGAGAGAAGCAATGTGGCCCGTAAGCTTGTTAGGGATCTTGAGGTATTTCCTGGTATGGATAAGATGGCATAGCTATATTGTGATAAGACTACAGTGATAGCTAATGCTAAGGGACCAAAGTTTCACAAGAAGAGTAAGCATATTCATCAAAAGTGTCATGTGATAAAAGACTTCATTGAGGGCAAGCATGTTGTAGTATGCAAAATCGTTTCTAAGGATAATTTAGCTAATCCTTTCATGAAGACACTAAATATGACAGCTTTGGAGAAGCATGTGGAGGCTATGGGGATGCAAGATATGTCATATTTACTCACTTTGTGCAAGTGGGAGATTGTTAGTCATAGTGCCCTAAGGACTAAAATGTTGCTTGTGGAGACATTTTATCAATAAAGAGTTTATTTATTATTCATATACCAATTGTTGTCCTCTTTATGTTTATTTTTGTTGATTGTATAATAAGCAAACAAAAGTCTAAGACTATCATTTTAAACCTTTAAGAATTGTGCATACGATGGATAGATTATGCAGAAGATATGAATCTTAAAGGTGATGCTGTAAATCATAAGATCTGCAATCAAGGGAATAAAGTTGGGCTCTTTATTTATGCTAAAATTGTTATGTTGTCTACATCCTTAATGGGAGATGGCTTGTCTTGGTCATTGGAGTGGGACTCCACAAGTAGAAACATTGGTGTATTGTCATGGGTGATGATATATTGGATCGGGACATAAAAGTTAAATTGATTCAGTTAATAATTCCATTTATGCAAATCAAATCACTTTAGACAATCATATGAGTTATGTCTAAATCTTGAAATGACTAATGAGCCTGTATTCTTGACTTATATCTTTTGATGTACCAAAGGGTGAAATCCTAACTTAATGATGGTAGGCATACTGGTATATTAGAGGCATGACTCTTAATTCACATAGACTTGTTATATATAGATATGGAATCCATAGCACTTTTTGTAGAGTTAATGATATTCTTTTATATGCATTATTTTGTAATTAAAAGACTAGAGCGCTCAACCATTTTGATACATAGATGTAACCAAATGGTATACGGTCTATGGATTGTAAGTACTACAAGAGAACATAAGATAAAAATACTCAAAAAGGTAAAACGTAATTTATCCTTAAACTGATTATTAATATTCTACGAAGATATAACACATTACGATATGTCATAGATGGTTAGCTTATTGAAGCTTGGTAAATTCATATAGGTCAGGAGCATAACTCTAAGCTTCTAATTGAATAGCGTTAGAGTTGATAATTATAAAATATATATCTAGGATATTGTATTTTACAATTATAGGAGCTTAATCTATATATGTCTATCTGGTTCCCTTTGCTAACTCATTATAAATCCTGTAACGATATGACATGTTATTCTTGCCTATTGGTGAGTTTTGTTAAATTATTAGATTGGTTGAAATTCGATAAGATTGGATTTAATAATTCATGTTAGTTTATCGGTTGAATTAATTTTGCAAATTAATTCAAGATAAACATGAATTATTAGTATAATATATTATTTTATATGGGATTATCTAGATATGATTGTTTTTATCAAATAACTTCTTTATTGTGTTATTTGAATAAAACTAAGGCTCTATCTAAGAATCTCGAGTGAAAAATATGACATTCTGGTGAATCAAGATTATTGTAAGTTTAGCAGGTCGATAGAAAACTTTGGCTTGCCGATTGAGTAAGTTTAGCAGGGCAATCACCCAAATCAGCCTATCGACTGTGCAATACTCTGTACACATGTTTTAAATGCATTCTTCATTAAAAGTTGATATAGACTTCAATTTTGAGGCCTAATTTAATAAGGTTTAACCCCAAACTCGATCACTATAAATAGGAGGTGAGTTTTCTTAGTTATTTAGATCATTTGAGAAACATAGAGTGAGTGCTCTAGTTTGAGAAACTCAGAAACTCCCTGGGAACTATCGTTCAACATCAAGAACCTTAGTTCTAGGTCTTCCTAACAAGCTAAAAGGAGAGTCACTAGAGGAAGAGCTATATGACGTACAACCACCCACACTCTAATCGTAGATGGAGCATAGCAAAGAAGACAGTTCGCTATGGCTCTTATGGAATGCTTTTCTCTACACGAATCTGAGTCCACTTCGATACACAAAAGAGGTTAGTAAGATCTATTAGTAATTTATATATTTAGCATATCAAACTTGTGTTTTAGAAAATACTTTGATTTAAAATTTTCAAAATTCCATTGTGAACTCATTTTCCAACATCAACATCGACCCCTTCAAATTTGTATTCCTTAAAATTTTTTTAAATAATTCAAGGTGAGCCCTCAGAGTTGAAGTCTTGTGCACCTCGATCATTTGCACTATTGTACAAGTGATATCTTTCTTTGTGGCCTCGATCATCTCGTTTACCCTGTCCAACATACTTTAAAAAGATGATTGCTATTGCTGACCTCTAAAATCTTTTAGTTCGATCCAACAAGTGACTTAGATAGCTTCCTCATGTCCTCCTTAGCCTTTGCACATGCCTCGACTTTAGGTTTTTTTGCCTCTTTAACTTTGGTTAACTATATGTCTTGCTAAGCCAGCAAACTCCTTAGTCACTCGACTTTGTCCATAACTTTGCTCCCAAACAATTTCAGCACCTATAGGGCTTGCAGCAAAACCATGAAAATTATTTATTGCCATCATTGACAGAAAAGATTTGGCAAATCATAAATATTACCAATGCAAGTAGTATAGCCGCTTCATTATGAAGGGATGGCAAGCTACTATTGGCCAGCTTGGTGATATCTATTTGGAAGTTAAAGCTCTTAGCACCAACACGATAGTCAAGTAATCAGTCATAATGCTCATGTCAACATATGCATCAAGCGTCACAAGGCCCTTTGGGTGCTCTACCTTACTCTTGGGAACTTTTGAAGTTGATTCGTTAACAACGGTGGAGGCTAAATCTTGAACTCATGCTTCAGGGTCAGAGTTTTTGAAATGTTGAACTCTAGTCACTTTGTTGGGCTTGTAGTAGGAGCTTGGCTTGTGGAATTTTTCTTTTTCTACTTCTTGTCGTACATAGCCAGGTTTCCCACCAATTTTTGGGGAACAAACTCATCAGCTATTGGGAGTGTGACCCTTATGCTTTCAAAGGCGAGCTCCATGAGTAGGACGTCTTCGTAAGCTAACAGCGCTATGTAGTTTGAAAGACCACACAACCATCAAAGTGCACAACAATAAATAATGGCCATGTAGATGTTACCGAGGTCAATGGCTCGACATGGTGCTTGGGTAGCTTCGCAAACTGTTGGCACTTCACACACTTCTGAGCGTACTGCTTACAGTCCTGCTGCATGGTTGGCCAATAGTAACCCTGACAAAGGTATTTTTGAGCCAGAGACCTACCCAAGAATGATTCCCGCAAATACCTTCATGGATCTCTCTCATCAAGTACTGGGCCTCGTCAGGCCCTATACACCTGAGGCATAGGACAGTGTAGCCTCGCCAGTACAACTCTCTATTGATAATCGAATACTGGGCCAAGCTGTTGCGGATCTGACGTGCTTCTTCCCTGTCGTCGGGCAATTCAGCAATGGTCAGGTACCGGATTATCGGCTTTATCCAGGCGGCCACATTCTGTTCGAAAGCACTAAAAACTATGCCAGCTATACTTGGCTCGGACGACATTTTAATAGGGATTGAGGATAAACCATCACCTTCTAAACCCAAAGCCAAACGAGTAAGGGCATTGGCTTCAAAATTCTTAGACCTCAAGATCTGCTTAAACTTCCAAGACTTAAATTGTCCGAGCAACAGCTTGGTTTCCTTCAAGTACGAGGCCATTGACTCTATCTGAGCTTGAAAATTACCAATCACTTGCTGGACGACTTGCAACGAGTCACTATGCATCGTAAGATGTTCCACACTAAGCTCCCTAGTGATTCAAAGTCTAGCCAAAAGTGCTTCATATTCTGCGTCATTATTCAAGGCCTTAAAATCAAATTTGAGGACATAAGGGATCTTCTATTCGTCTGGGCTGATTAGTAGTAGACCAGCACCAAAATCGTCCACGCAAGACGACCCGTCCACGAAAAGTTTCCATTCTTGCTTTGATTCTAGACTTGAATTACTGCAGCCAAGAGCGTCATCTTCTGTCTCCACAGACTTTTCGGCCAAAGGGATGCCGCGATTGACCTTAGTAAATTCGGCAATAAAGTCGGCGAGCACCTAAGCTTTAATGGTAGTCCTCAGAATGAAATGCATATCATATTGTCCAAGCTCAACTGACCACTCCGCCATCCAACCTGATATCTTGGGGCTCTGGAGAACCTGCCGCAAAGGAAACTTGGTTGGTATTTTTACTATATGGCCTTGGTAGTAGGGCCTCAGCTTCCGAACTAAAGTGACCAGCACGAGAGCAAGCTTCTCGAGTGGGGGATATCTCTCCTCGGCCCCCTGAAATGCATGGCTAGTGTAGTAGACTGGATACTGCGCGCCATCTTCCTCTCGAACTAGAACCAAGCTCACAGCCTTATCAGAGACAACCAAGTAAGTGGACAACGTTTCCCCAGGTGAAGGTTTGGACAGGAGCGGGGGCGTAGCCAAGTATCTTTTTAGGTTTTGGAACTCATCTTCACATTCCCTGCTCCATTCAAACGTCCCCTTTAGTGCCTTGAAAAAAGGGTGGCACTTGTCAGTAGCCCAGGATACGAATCTAGACATAGCCGCAATCATGCTGGTCAACTTCTGCACCTCTTTCACGGTCCGGGGGGAATGCATGTCGATGACCGCCTGTGCTTTGGCAGGGTTGACTTCAATACCTCGACGATTCACAAGGAAGCTAAGGAATTTTTCTGAGCTTACACCAAAGGCACACTTTGTAGGATTCAATTTCATCATGTATTCACGGAGAATGTCGAAATTAGCTCGAAGATCTGCCACATGATCGGGTGCCCAAACTGACTTGACGAGCATATCGCCAACGTACACCTCTATTGTTTTCCCAATCAATCTAGCGAACATCTTATTAACGAGTCGCTGATAAGTTACTCCAGTGTTTTTTAAACCAAAGGGCATCATGATATAGCAATAGAGCCCCTGGTCGGTCACAAAAGCTGTCATCGCTTGA
Organism: Artocarpus camansi; assembly: GCA_002024485.1. Classification (NCBI taxonomy): domain Eukaryota; kingdom Viridiplantae; phylum Streptophyta; class Magnoliopsida; order Rosales; family Moraceae; genus Artocarpus; species Artocarpus camansi. The sequence goes on from LNSY01179474.1 coordinate 6,920, forward strand.
TCTTCCTTGGCCATCCGTATCTGATTATAGCCTGAGTAAGCATCCATAAGCTTAAAAGTTCATGCCCGGCTGTCGCATCTACAAGCTGATCTACTCAGGGCAGTGGGAAGCATTCCTTCAGAAACACCTTATTTAAGTCAGTATAGTCTACATAAACGCACCACTTCCCATTGGCCTTCTTGACGAGCACGACATTGGCCAACCACTTCGGATATTTCACCTCTCGAATGACCCTGGCCTTGAGGAGCTTTTGAACCTCCTAATGTATTACTACGTACCTTTCTGGGTTAAAGGCTCCCCGCTTCTGTATTACCGACTTATAATTAGGTTGCACGTTGAGGTGGTGAGAAATCACCCCCAGATCAATGCCGGGCATGTCTTCGTGCGACCATGCAAAGACATCCTTGTATTCGATGAGCAATGTTTCCATTTCAGCCCGGATCTTGGTGGGAAGCTGGGACTCGAGTTAAATGGTGCGTTCGGGGTGTCCAAAATTCAGATTGAATGGCACTAAGTCTTCCACTAGAGTACCCCTTACCTCTTCCTTGGGTAGCTGAGGATCCAGATCAGCCAACATTCGAGATTCCTTTTTGGCTTGGAACTTAGCTTCGTCGGCCAAACAGATAGCCGAGACATTCAATGGCATGCTTGCTGCTCGGATGGCATTCTCATAACATGCATGTAAATCTTTCTAAGACGACTAAATAATCCCTACCCCATTCTGTGTGGGGAATTTCATGGCCAGGTGGTAAGTAGAGACAATAGCCTTTAATGCATTCAGCATCGGTCAGCCAAGGATTGCATTATATTGAGAGGGCTTGTCGACAATGAGGAAGTCGACTACATGGGTAATCCAAGCTATTCCCTCTCCAAAGGTGACTGGCACTGCTACTTTACCCATTGCTCCAGCACATTCTCCAGTAAAGCTGTACAATGGAGTCTGAACTGGGGTGAGTGCAATGTTGTCTATTTTCATCTTGTCAAGAGCCTACCTAAACAAGATGTTAGCCATGCTTCCGTTATCGACAAGCACTCTTCTTATGATATTATTGGCAACGGGCAACTCGTAGAGAAAGGCATCATTATGTGGGTGGATTAGTTTGTCAGCCTCCTCTTCTGTGAAGGTGATCGTAATGTCTTGTTGATGACAGATCTTATTAATATGTTCAGACATATTGATTAGCTCGCCGCGCTGCACCAACCGAGCTTCTTGGACGTACGCCCGCTGACTGTTTGAAGTGTCCCTTGTAACAGGCCCACCGAAGATCATGTGCACAATATTCGGTGGTTTCGGGGTGTTCCCACCATCACTACGTCAGCGATCATGAACATCTCTACTCAGAGGTATGCTTACACTAGCGTCGGGTGCCGGATTGACGACCCGCTCCACAAACTCTCCTAAATGCCCACCGTGGATCAGCCTCTCAATCTGATCCTTTAGTTGTATGCATTCACAAGTGGTGTGTCCCATGTCTTTGTGGAACTCACAATACTTCCCCTGATCACGCTTCACCCTGGCGCCCCTGAGCTTAGGTGGTGGGACTAACAAGTTCTTCTCGCTCACCTGGGCATATGCCTCATCAATTGCTGCTACCAAGGGAGTGTAGCTTTAGAAACTTCCAGCCAGAGCCTTGGTCTTCTTGGGCCTCTCCCATTTCTGTTTCTTCATTTGCTTGGCCAACACCTTCTCAGACGCCTTTAGCTTCTTGCCTTTTTTCGTGCCACTGGAATTAGCCTTGTCTCTCCGACACTTGACGAACTTTATGGCGTCTGCATGCCTTTGTGCATAGCCGAGCATTTGTGAAAACGTGCTCAACTGCTCGAACGCCAGCGACCATGTGAGCTTTTCATCTTGGAGGCCCCTAACAAAAATATGCTTGAGGGTCTCGTCCTCAACATGCTTCACCTCAAGGGCCGCTCGGGTGAATCTATTTATATAATCATAGACACTGCCATCTCCTTATTGACAGCGTAAAGAAATGTAATTTCCTTCCTCCTCGTCTTTGTTGTTGAGAATGCAGCAGAGAAGGTGTTGGCAAGTTGCCGAAAAGAGGAAATGGAACCTAGCTCTAGGCGTCTAAACCATTGTCGGGTCGGGCCTATCAAGGTCAGCGAAAAGGCCTTGCACATAGCTGTATCGCTAGAGTTATGAAGAAGCATATGACCTAGGAATAACTCAACATGCTCGTCGGCGTCTGTTGTCCCATCATAAGCCTTAATTTAGGGGACTTTAAACTTTGGTGGCATGGGAGCTCGCATAATCGTGTTCGAAAATGGAGGATCCAGGGTTCCTGTATGATCTAGGTTGAACCGATTATTACAAATCTCATCAATCTGATGCTAGAGATCTTGGAGTTAGCGGCTATTTGTGTCCTTAGGCAGTTCGACCCTATAGGGTACTCCGCCCTCGGCTTGGTTGCCAACTTCAGGTCCTTGTCCTCGGGGTATGCCGCGTCGCCCAAGCCTATTAAAAACTAATGTCCTAAAACCCTGGGGTGACGGTGGCTGGGCAGGCCGAGGACCTACTCTTCCCTCCTAGATGAGCCTGTTACTCGATGAGACCTCATGGGTGGCTCAGGTACGGCCAGAGTCTGCTCCATCTATGGGGCCGATTTCCCACCTTGCTCGACCACCAGCCCGGTCAACCGAAGCTGGAGGAAGGAGGCCAAGGCCGACCTGCTGCTCTGCCTCTTGGGCGAGTTGTTGGGTAAGTATCCGAACAGCATCAGTGAGTTCTCGGATTGTATCTTAGGCGGCTACGCTGGGCACATTGTCGACTCGTGCTGTACTACCCTGTCCGTCGGACGGAGAAAAAGTTGTTCGAGGGCGACCCCTCAGTCTGCCAGTATGCTGAGGGCGATGACGTTGTTCCACCGATCCCTCCTATCGGACAGCTCCATCTCGGGCATTACTGTGGGCCTCCATTATACGTACGTTATCTCTTGGATATCTGGATATCAAAAGCGAAAGGCAAAGGTTCAAGCCCTCCTTCTAGCACCAAAATATTGATGCTTACCAAGTCGTGGCGTTGAATCAACACCATGTGCTACTGTGCACGATGTTCAGCTATTCCCTAAGCTATCTTGCCAGGATTATCCGACCTATAACAAAGTCTTGGAGAAGGTTAGTAAATAAACAAGGGCTCTCTGATGCTTAAGGCAGAGGGTGCTCGGCAGAGATCGGGAATTAGTGGTTACTTCGGGAAGAGACTCGTCCCTCCATTGAAGCAATAAATGCCTCATATTTATAGGCCACCACTTGGAT
>LNSY01179631.1:0-11868 GCA_002024485.1 Artocarpus camansi
ACTGTTTAGTAAAAAAAAAAAAAAACAACATACGAGAGTACAAATTTATATTTTCATTTTGCACATGCTTGCACGAGGTTACCTTCGACCTGTTCGAGGATCAATATGTAGTAACACCGATGCTTAAATTATCCCATTTGGATAGTTTGGTATTGTAATTTATGTGTTTGTTATTTATTTTCACTCGTGCCTTTAGTAGAGGTTTGGGTACATCTTCCTGTGATCTCTGGGTGCGCACCTAATAGCATACTTGGGAGAACTAAAGGGAGATGTTGCTAAAATTTCTATAGGAAAGGAGCATTATGGAATGAGTGACACAATGCGTAAAGTATAATACTAAATGAAATAGGGCCTTACCTTGTAGGTTTGGAGTAAAGGAGGTGTGTAGAATTGCATGCATACATACATACATTTACTAGTTCATATTACTTAATATGTCTGTTATTGTGTATAGTTGAAATGCTAATTGAAACGAGTTGGACATATTTGAGGAACTGATTGTTAGATGAGTATTGGGTGGGTTGTTTGCTTTTGTTGAAGTTATAAAGAATTATGCAAATTCATTTTGGAAATATCAGTTGTCCTTGTGTGAAGTGTGAAAATCATGATAGCGACCAATTGAAACAGTGAAAGCATGCAAACTTCGGTTCAGTTTTGATACGTCATACACAAAATGAATTTACCACGGTGAAGTAGAGGAGGTTTCAAGTACTAGCTCAGTTGTAAGTGAACCGATAAACGAGGTACTTGCATTCATTGAAGATGTTGCTAGCATTAATGATGATTATGATATGTTGGGTGACACACAAGTGAATATTGGAGATCCCAGGGTGATGAATTCAAGGATTTTTTATCTGAGCTCCAAGTAGGATTGTATCTGGGTTGCACTAAGTATTCATCATCGAATTTCTTAGTGATATTGATGCACCTCAAAATACTGTATAAGTGGCCTAATGAATGCATAAATGCTATGTTAAGGTTATTGAAAGATGCGTTCCCTGATGGGAACAAGTTACCTGAAATACATTATGAGTTGAAGAAGTTATTGAGTAAACTAGGCCTAAGCCACGAGACAATTCATGCTTGTAAGTATGATTGTAATGCCCCCTTACGGGTATCACAAATGTCATTACTTTCTTCCTTGTTATCATTATTTAAGATAAACTGTTTAAAATAAAGACATAATTTGATAAACATATTCCTAGGATCCATACATATATATTTTAAAAAAAAAAACTTTCATTAAAACAACTTTCATTTAAATAAAAGTTAAAACAACCTTTCAAATCTGTTTAAACAATTCGGTATGTTGAACTTTAGACATCGGTAGGCTAAACATAGTCGGCAGTCTAAACTTCAATTACTGGTAGGCCGTCTGAGGCTTTGCAAAACCGTGGTTTTGAAACACTTAGACTGGTAGGCTAATACCAATATCAACAATCTAATTAATAATAATCAAAAGGCCAATCTTCTAAAAAAAAATTAAGAAAACATAAAATAAGTCCTTTTACATCACAGTGTAGAAAATAAACAAATGAAGAAATAATAACATAGTTCACAAATTTTAAAATTCTTTCTTAGCGTTCTTTCATTTTTAATCCATCGTTCCTTGCTCACACGCTTGTCCTTGCCCTCCTCCTATTCCATAATTTTCTTACCTCTATTTGCAACATGATCATAAACTAAGTAAGTAAAGGCTTAGTAAGTACACTTTCCTATCTCACAACAAAAAACATTTTATGAACATCTTTATGTAACATCATATTCATAATCATCATTAACATCGTAGTGCACTAGGCACGATTTCATACAAAACATATCTTTCATTAACATTATCTACATTAGAAATTCATTCATTTTATCTTTGAGGGCCTAAGTGTTGCACCATTATCATGATCATAGGTGCACCGTCATGAGAGAAGTGGGGTAGCTAATCCCAAACTAAACATGACAAGTCTAACTTTGGACAACATAAACATGGACATAAACATGGGGGTGTGCAACACTTAATTAGGTGATACATATATACTTTTAATTTTGAAATACCTCATCATCAAAACATGCATAAACCTTCTTGTGCATCAAAACTTTCATAATGTAACATTAAACAGAACCATCATAGATCCATCATAGAAATCATTATGAACATAAATTTCAAACTTTTTATAAACGTCATCATGTTGTAGGTGAGAATATACTTACTTGACTTGATTACTAAACCTTATCTTAGATGACGTTGCCACGGTCTTGATGTGCTCACTTCTTAGAGTGTTCATATTTTACATCCATATGAAATAGAAATAAATTTTCATTTTCATGAAATCATTCTACACCATAAAACATCATTCAAACTTCCATCTCAAGAAACATAAGGACACAAGTACCATTACCATCTTATAGACATTCATGCAAAATCTATGATTCAATAACCTGCCTGACCCTTAAGGACATATAACTCAATTATTTACAATGCATACACAATTAGGGCATGAGACTTTGTAGGGCATAATTAACATATATATGAATTACCCTTACTTTTCATTAGCCATAAAAATTCTATTAGATAAATAAAATAAGTCATTCAATTCATAACACAAAATCTACTAACAATACAAAACAGTGAGCAACCCTAACAAATTTTCATATAATATATTATCTATATCACAAAATAATTTCATAAAATTCCTACATATATTAAACACCTAAAATTATAACATATTCAAAAATTAGCTTCAAATAAATTTTCAACAATTCAAAACATGCATTAGAATTCAGAGACCAAATAAACATTAAACACTATAGGCAGTAAGCAACACACAATCACCATTTTCAAATAATTAAAATAAAATCACTTTGACCCTAAAAATTTTTACAACCTATAAACACATAAATGTAGTGCCACAGAAAGTTTAATTGATGAATAGATTCATTTACCCATTAAAAAAGGTCACACAAATAAGATATCCAAAATTCACTGATTAGCAGCCATAAAACCTAATCTTAAAGAGAGTCCAATAACACATAAAATATTCATCATTTTACCATGAAATTTTCCAAACTCTTATTCAACATATATATAGACTTATGTTCAAAATTTCATGAAAATTGACATTCATTTGCCCTATGAACATAGACTACATTTTTGGTGAAACATTATCAATTAGCATAAATAAACCACATGTAGTAGAGAATAAAAATTTAATATCTTAGTATAGAAAATTCCAAATGATGTGAAATTTTGAGGAACATCACATAACACATACATAAATATCATACTAAAATTTCATAGCAAACAGAAATTTATATACAAAGTTATTAAAGGGAGAATACAATTTTAGAATTAACCTAGAATGAGTTCTTACCTTGAAATGACTTTTCTCTAATTTCCTTGAGTTCATCTAAGCGAAAACTCAATATTTCATTCAATTCTTTACAAAAAAAATAAGGGGAAGAAGGGAAAAAAGCATGGAGAGGAGAAAGGGAAAGAGTCTGAGAAAATTTTTAGAGAGAGGAAGAGACAAGTTTACGTGAAAAATAGGAATGGTGTGAAAGGAAGAATAATTTTCTCTACAAATGTAGCAGAATGTTTTTAACGTAAAAATGGAGAGAATAAAAGGAAAGTCAAATAATTTGCTTCACTTACTCAATTTTAAATTGCCAAAAATAGGAAACCTTATCAATTATCCAATCATCATAAAAAGTCAAATATTCCATCTTATAAAATCAGGAAATAGACCAATTTTATACCAATCATACAAAATATTTCATCCAATCATAATAACCATCAATGCCAAAATTTTGGAGAGTATTTGTTGATTTCTTGTCAATAGTCTTCGGCCTATCGATGGCTCAGTTTAGCTTGCCAAAGTTGTGGAATTTGGCTTGTCGATAAAATCCATCGACATGCCATTAAAAATAATAGTTCGGCCTACTGAATTAGAAACTTTAGCCTGCCGAAGTGTCACTTACAACATTACACACAATTAAAACATTAAATATCTACCATGTATATGCATTATAAATGACGTGAACACCTTGAGGACATCAATTTTACGTGATCGTCACCTGTCATCATACTTAAAATAAAATGGTCAGTAACATTATTTCATAAAGAAAATACTCAATGTCTTTAAATATTTATCATTATCCGTTACATAAATATGGCAGGTGTTACAATTCTCCCCACCTTATATGAACTTTATCCTAAAAAATTAGAACAATTATGGATAACTAACCCTCATTTTGTCTTCACGTTCCCATTTAGCTTCTTCCACTTGGTGATTTCATCATAATACCTTGACCAAAGGAATCTCTTTATTCCTCAAGATATTGGTTCTCCAGTCTAGAATCTCCACTAGCTTATCTTCGTAACTAAGGTCATCTCGTATTTTGATCACCTGTGGCTTCATCATATGCGTAGGATCTGGGACATGCTTTTTGAGTATCGAAACATGGAACACGTCGTGAATAGCTGACATTTCCACTAGCAATCTCAATTGATACGCTGCTTTGCCTATCCACATCATGATTTCATAGGGTCTAATAAACCTCGGGATCAACTTGCCTTCCTGTCAAATTTCATAACTCCTTTTATTAGTGTAATCTTTAAGAACACATATTTGCATACAACAAATTCTAAAGGCCTTCTTTTATCGGCATAGCTCTTTTGACGGCTTTGAGCAGTCTTGATTCTATTCCTTATCAACTTTATCATCTTAGAAGTTTCATTGACAAAATCAGTCTTTCCACAATCAATGCTTTCCATCATCTTCTTTTCACCAGCTTCATGCCAACATATAGGCGACCTACATCTCCACCCATATAAAGCCTCATAAGGTGCCGTTTTGATCGTCACCTTGTAGTTGTTGTTATAAGCAAATTCTGTTAACAGCAACATTTTACACCAGCTAGTCTTGTAATCGAGAGTATAGGCCCAAGCATATCTTCTAAGATCAAATTCATCCTCTTTGGCTGGCCATCAGTCTGAGGGTGAAAAGCCATGCTAAAATGCCACTTAGTTCCCATCGTAGTTTGTACACTTTTCTAAAACTTGGACATGAACCTATCATCGTGATCAGAGATGATGGACTTTGAAATTCCATAAAGTCGTACTATCTCCTTGACATAAGTTCTGCTAATCGTTCCATAGAATAAGTGATCATAATAGGAATGAAATGCGCTATCTTCTCAATCGGTCGACAACAACCCAAATAGCGACAAATCCATTCATAGTACTAGAATAAACGTCAGCCACTCGATAAGTTCTACTAATCCATTCATAGAATAAGCATCAGCCACTCGATTGCAACTTGGTCGATTGCACAATTTCTTCCCATTTCCATTTTAGTATCTAAATTGACTGCAAATCACTGCTAGGTCTTTGGTGTTCAGCTTTGACTTACTGACATGTCAAACATTTCTTCACATATATTGAAACATCACATTTCATTTTAAACCACCAAAAACTATCCCTTAGATCATTGTACATCTTTGTTGCACTAGATGAATTAAGTAAGGAGTATCGTGAATTTCTACTAAGATTCTTTCCCTTAAATCATCAACATTAAGAACACATAAGCGGTTCTTGAGGTATAGGGTCCCATCATCAGCAACACAACACTCTTCACATTTTCCTTCCTTGATTCCCCTTTGATCCTCTCGAGACTTACATTTTCATCTTGCTTACTCTGAATCTCATCGAATAGCATTGGGGCAAGAGTTAGTGCTAAAAACTATCTCGTTATGATTTCCAAACCTAAATCTAGAATTTCTTTTCTCAATAGCTGAGACATCACTTGTAATGACATGAATGTTGCAATCGACTTCCTACTCAAAGCGTCAGCCACTCGATTAGCCTTTCTTGAATAATAAAGGACTTCACAATCATAATCCTTCACCAGCACTAAGCATCTCTGTTGCCTCATATTTAGGTCCTTTTGAGTGAAGAAGTACTTTAAACTTGGATGATCAGGCAAAATCTTACATTGAACTCTATACAAGTAATGTCTTCAAATCTTCAACGCAAAAACTATAGCCGCGAATTCAAGATCATGAGGATGATAGTTCTTCTCATAGTCTTTCAATTGTCTCGATGTATAGGCAATTACCTTATCATTCTGCATCAAAATTGCACCAAGGCCTATCCTAAAAGCATCACTATAAATTACAAATCCATTGTTCCTTCAAGAATAGCCAAGACTTGAGTTGCAACCTTTTCTTTAGTTCTTGAAAACTCTTCTTGCACACATCTGACTATTCAAACTTCTTTCCTTTGTGAGTTAGATTTATGAGAGGCGCTGCTATCTTAGAAAAATATTCTACAAACTTCCGGTAATAACCAGCTAGACCTAAGAAGCTCTTTATTTCACTTGTGTTCTTTGGTTGTTTCTAGTTAAGAACAGCTTCAACTTTAGTAGGGTCTACCTTTATACCATCCTTCGATACAACATGTCTTAAGAAAGATACACTATTACGCTAGAACTCACACTTCGAGGATTGTACATACAACTCATGTCTCCTTAAAGTCTCCAACATAATCTTCAGATGCTCAATGTGATCTTCTCGACTCTTCAGATAAACAAGAATATTGTCAATAAACACAATGACAAAATTTTCAAGAAAAATCCTTGAATGTTCGATTCATTAAATCCATAAAAGCTATAAGTGCTTTTGTTAGATCGAAAGGCATAAACATGAATTTGTAGTGACTATACCTTAATCTAAAGGCTGTCTTAGGAATGCCTCCTTCCTTTATCTTCAATTGATGATATCCCAACCATAAATCAATCGTTGAAAACACAGATGCACCCTTAAGTTGATCAAAGAAATCATCGACTTGTGGTAACGGGTACTTATTCTTGATCGTCACTTTGTTAAGCTCTATATAGCCGATGTAGAGTCATATAGAACCATCCTTCTTCTTGACAAATAAGACTTGTGCTTCCCATTGTGAGTGACTAGGTTAGATGAAGCCTTTTTTGAGGAGTTCCTTTATTTGAGAACGAAGCTTTTTCAATTCTGCTAGAGCCATTCTATATGGTGCCTTGGGGGTAGGTGAGCGAGTTTGATCTAAAATGCAATCTCTCTTTCAAGGGGTAATCTCGATAGATCATGTAGAAATACCTTTGAAAATTCTTGAACTACTACAATATCTTCAATCTTTGACTTTTCTTCTTGTCTTTTATCCACAATGCTTGCTAGATAGCCCACGAAGCCGCTTGCTAACAATTTCTTTGCTTTCATGGTTGACAAAAACATGTTTGGTGTCTTTCTAGACTCGCTTATGAACATGAACCTTTGTTCAGCTTTTAGATGAAAAATCACCTTTTGTTTTCGACTCTCGATAGAAGTGTTGTATTTAATCAAAAAATCCATCCCAAGAACCATGTCATAATCATACATATTGATCACAATAAGGTCGACAAAGAGTTCCCTTTCAAAAATCCATAGAGAAACTACACAAATAATGCATAGGCATTATCACTTCCCTAGAGGGTAGTGTCATAGTAAACTCCTGTCTCATAGGCTCTAAATGTACCCCTAACTTCTTAGCAAATGATGAGGATACAAATGAATGCATAGCACTTGTATCAAATAGAGCATGTGCATTAAAAGAAAGACTTAAAATCTAACTTGTGACAACATTGGAGGTTTTAGCAGCCACTTCTTCATTAGTCATTAAGTAAATACGAGCATTGGTTGGTGGGGCTTCAAGTCTTCCTTGGTTTAGTAATGGTCCTTCTATTATACCTTGCATCTGATGGAGTTGAGCCTAAGGAGCCCTCTGCTAGGCTTGAACACTAAACCGGTTGGGGTAGTTCTTGGCAAAATGGTCGTCACGTCCACTGATAAAACACTAGTTTGTTCTAAGACGGCATTCACCTAGGTGTTTCTTTCCACACTTGGCACATGGCTAAATTTTCCTGGAATTGTTGTTGTACTAATTACCACATTCTTTCTTGTTGCTTTGACCTTGTTGATTCTAGAAGTTGCCTTTCCTTTTATTGTTTCTCTAGTTTTGGTTGTTGTTGCTGTTGTTGTTGCTTTCACCTTGAGGTCAGCTTTGAGTGCTTGCATTGTTCGTTGGTTGAGGCTGATTTCTTCTTAGTTTTGACAGGTGGAATTCAACTCGTTGGGCCCTCAAGACAACCTATTCCTAGTTTCTGGGTGAACTCGCCCCATCAACAATTGCAGCAATCTTTGGCCAGAGGACTCTGATCAATCTTCTAACCCTTTCACTATCATCACTAACCATCCCTAGGCAAAGGCATGACAACTGGTCGAATTTAGTCACCACATTGGTAACTGACATGTCTCCTTGGCGCAGGTTCCCAAACTCATTGTAATGCTTCTGAATAATGTTCATGTGGAAGAACTTTGTGTTGAATTCATGAACAAAATTAGCACACATCATCTCATCTACATTCCTACATTGTTCGATTCTGTCCCACCAGATTCTGGCCTCCATGGTGAGGCAGTACAAGGCACAAAGAACCTTCTCAATATCTATGAAACCTATGAGCTTCAAAGTGGCCTCAATTGTCTTCAACCATCCTTATGTGACCAGGGGATCTTTAGAACCTTTAAAGTCTACTGGCTTAACCCTCTTCCATCTAACTAGTAACGGTTCTTAGTAGGTGGGTCTTGGTTCTAGAACAAGAGCTGGGACCTCCTCTCTTTGTGATTGAGGAGGAGGAGGAGAAGGTGGCATGTTCTTATCTTATCTTTCATGTCCTTGGCTACTGGCTCTAAGTTCTTTGATTTCTCTACTTCAATCCTAGAGTTGCCTTTGTAGGCCGACAATTATCGTCATTAGTAGCAGTAGCTTGAGCACGAGTTTGAATTCTTCTACAGCCTTGCATCTTTAACTTCCTAAAAGAATTAGGAATTTATGAATAATCTTCTAATTTATGAGATAATGTTTCACTACAAAATTATGCACAAAGGCATTTATCATCATACAACTAAATCTTATACTTATCATCGAACTTACATCCATAATAATTAACTTAAAATATGCTTACTTGGAGGACTTGAGCTAGAATATGGCGATGTGAATTGAAAACAAAAATTCGCTCTAATACCAAAGCCTATAATGCCCCCTAACAGACATCACAGTTATCGTTACTTTTATCCTTATTATCTTTATTTAAGATAAACTATTTAAATTAAAGACATAATTTGATAAACATATTCCCAAGATGCATACATATATATATTTTATAAGTCAAGAAAGTATACACGTAAAAATGGAGAGAATAAAGGGAAAGTCAAATAATTTGCCTCACTTACCCAATTTTAAATTACCAAAAATAGGAAACCTTATCATTTATCCAATCATAATAAAAAGTCAAATATTCCATCTCATAAAATAAGGAAATGGACCAATTTTATACCAATCATTCAAAACATTATATTCAATCATAATAATCATCAATACCATAATTTTAGAGAGTATCTACTATTTTCTCATCAGTAGTCTTTGGCCTACCGATGGCTCAATTTGGCCTGCCAAAGTTGTGGAATTTAGCCTGCCAATGAAATCCATCGACATGCCATTAAAAATAATAGTTTGGCCTACCAAAGTGTCACTTACAACATTACACACAATTAAAACATTAAATATTAACCATGTATGCATTATAAATGATGTGAACACCTTAAGCACATCGATTCCACGTGACCATCACTTGTCATCATTCTCAAAATAAAATAGTCAGCAACATTATTTCATAAAGAAAGTTTTCAATGTTGTTAAATATTTATAATTATCTGTTACATAAAAATGGCGAGTGTTACAATGATTATGCTTTGTTTGGGAAGGAAATTGTTGATCTACAAGCATATTCTATTTGTAACACAAGTTGTTGGAAGAGTAAGAAGGAGAAGTAAGTTCCGTGGAAAGTACTACGTTACTTTCCTTTGAAGGATCGATTGAAGCATTTGTATGCTTACTACCACACTGCTTAGGAAATGACGTGGCACCTATGCAGGCAATCAAAGGATGAAAACTTAATGCGTTGTCTAGTTGACGATAAAGAGTGGAACGAATTTGATGAAAAATACCCAAATTTTTCCAATGATCTGAGAAATGTTCGATTGGGTTTAGCTGCTGATAATTTCAATCCTTTTGGGAACATGAGTCTCTCATATAGTATGTGGCTGATAGTTATGACTGCTTATAATTTTCCTCCATGGTTATGTACCAAGGACCCATACAAGATGTTGACCTTGTTGATTCCTAGTCCAAATGCTCCTAGGAAAGATATTGATGTGTTTTTAAGGCCTCTTGTGGATGAGTTAACAGATTTATGGGATGAAGAGATTGTTGTACATGATGTTGATTTGAAAAGGTCTTTTCGAATATGGGCTACATTGCTCATGGCAATTAACAACTTCCTTGCTCGTAGAGTTTATTTGCCTAAAGTAGTCAAGGATATTTGGCATGTCCACCCTACAATGATGCAATTCCATCAAAGTGGATAATGAGAAAAACTTATTTTATTACTCATTAGCGATGGCTTCCTATTACTCATAAGATACGGAATAATAAAAAGTTTGATGGTAGAGTTGATCGACGAGCTCCCCCGTCCCAAAATTCATTAAACAGATATTAGCTCAGCTACAAAAGGTTGTACCTAGATTGCCTAGTAAACATGAGAATTATAAATGTAAGAAGCGAAAGAGGCATCCAACAAAGCTAAATTCATTATCATTGCGTCACAATTTAGATTTCATGCACATCAGGAAGAACATGCGCGATAGCTTGTTGGGTACAATTTTAAACATTGATGGAAAAAGTAAGGATATAAACAAGATGACGATTGACTTGCAAAACATGGGGGTGCGTAACGAGTTGTATTTGTATAACAAAGGTGATCCTTGGATGAAACTACAACACCCACCTAACATAATCCTAAAAAACCCATCTAATTACATTAAGTAGTGTTACATCTTACCTTTTTACTTATGTTAATTTTAATATGTCATTCAAAAAGAGTATAAAAATACAGGCAAATTTGAACTTCTTTAAAAAGTTTAACTAGTGAGGATATCAAACCATATGTAATACATCCCAATTGGCTGGCCAAATATATACAATATAACACGTCTCTCAAAATAGGTTTAGCCGTGTACCATATAAATCCCACTAGCTTGCTAAAATGTATATACAATAAGACCATAAAATAACAAGTCAGCTAGCCCATACACATTAGCCTCGAGCATCAGGAGTGCACTAACTAACCATCTAGTCCTTAGTGCTAGGACATGCCTTCATCTACATCACCATAAAAATGAGTGAGCCAATGCCTAGTAAGTAGAATTATGCAAGCATGAATAATATTTGAATGAATGAGCTCAATTAATATATGTTTACTTTTTAACTTTTCACTTTATCCTTATTTCATTTCATTTACTCTACATTGTATCTTTCATACTCTTAACATAGTGTGCACACTGTTTAGTGTTTCCTAGAGGAGAAGTATAACATCCTAGATGCTTAAATCATTGGCGTCCCAAATGCTTAACATCTCACATGGCATCCGAAATGCCTAATCATTGCATCCCTGACACTTGAAAGTTTAAGACAGCATCCTAGATGCCTAAGTGTTGCATCCGTGATGCTTAAGAGTTTCACATCCTTGCATCCCAAATGCATAGAGTCCCATCACAACTCACAGTATAATGAATTTCACATTTTTTATAATTCCTTACATGTTGGCATATATTTGAAATTAGAACATGTAGTGCAATGGACAAAACTTTCACATATCAATTCACAACATTAAATGTATAACAATTGTGGTGATACAGGTGAAATTCTACTTACCTTAGACAATGAGACTGTCAATAAAGCTCTCATAGGGT
>LNSY01182687.1:0-10862 GCA_002024485.1 Artocarpus camansi
GAATTTGTCCCTCATTTATTATGAGAAAGATATCTATGGGTCTATTGATAAGTTAGACTAAAGAAAAAATGCATGGCCATAATAGAATGAATTGATAAAGGTTATCAATATCAGTCTACTTAAGATCGAGAAATAATATAAATGAACAGTACAAGGACGCCATAAACCATGCCTTATGTCCAATCAAGGTATCTAGTGACAAAAGGACTTTAATACTTATTGTGGATTAGGTTATGTCGGATTATTGATATTTGCATAACTTAGATAATCATAATGTCTTGTTAAAGACCGCTTATGATTTGTGGGCCAAAAACAGAATTTCAAACTCACTACCAATGTCATGTGAACCTATAAGGTCGCACACTTAGAACAGACTAAAAACAAATTTTGGGTTTACTGTATCTAAGTTCAATGAACCTAATAATGTCCAGATTCGATGTACTATATATGTCTAGATTCATTGAATCTAACATCATCTAGATTCTCTGAATCATATTTGAATTATAGATATTATCTTGATTCTCTTAATCATATTCGAATTACAAACATTGTCTAAATTCTCTAAATCATATTTGAATTACAGTTTACCTGAGTTAAAATCTGATTCTATCTCGAAGTCAATATATATATATATATATTGTTTTTGGGTTTCTAGTCGAATTAAGAAGAGAAAAGGCGTTCTCTCATCCAAAAAGGTGAAAACATTAAAACCTTAAAATTAAAGAGAGAGTCATTTAACACAAAGAGATGGTGCTAGCACACCAATTCGTTTTTGAGAGAATCTGTTCGTGTGGATACCTGTAGAGGGTGTTGCTCTGAGTAACAACATCTGAATCTGATCCCAAATACGAAAAGCTCGAGTTAGGGTGTCATTGGAGTGAACCTGCTCTCTTCTTTTTAGAAATCTTATCCCTTTTGTCATCCTAGTAAAATTCAATGACTTTCTTATCAATCTAATCAAATTGCATGGATCCTACGAGGGTTTTGTGGGAATTAATTTTGATTTTATGCTGCTTATTTGAATCACAAAACCCAACATGTTCTGCTACGGAGTACGATGAATTGTACAATGCCTCACAATTTTTTCTAATTTGCATAGAGCATGAAACTCATCAAAACAAAACTCCTAGTCATTATCAATGCAGAGACATTTGACCTACTTCCCTATCTGCTTTTCAGTCATAATCTTCCACTCCTTGAATGTAGGTAATATATCGTTATCTTGCTTAAAGAAAAATGCCTAAATTCTTTTAGAAAAATCATCAATAATAGTCAACATATAATTATCATGTCCTTTAAAAGGCACCCTAGATCATCTCCAAAGATTAGAATGTATGTAGTTGAATGTTCCCTTATGTTGTGAATGCCTCTTATGAATCTAACTCTCTTTTGCTTCCCAAAAAACATATTGCTCATAGAACTTCAATTTACTAATACTCTAACCATCAAAAAGTCCTCTTTTGCTTAGTTCAATCATCCCATTCTCACTCATATGCCCAAGGTGCATATGCCAGAGTCTAGTAACATCACCGTCCAACAAGAAAGGAGTAGCAACAGCATCACCTATAATCATAGAGCCTTGTGACACATATAACTTAGCAGACTTTTTTTGTCCTTTCACCACAATAAGAGAACCTTTGCTAACCTTCAGGACTCTACCTTCACCAGTGTACTTATACCTTTTTAAATCAATAGTACTCAAAGAGATAAGATTCTTCTTTAGATCAAGGATGTGTCTCATATCACCAAACATCCTAAAACTCCATCAAGCATTTGAATTTTGATTGTTCCAATACTAGTTATCTTGCAAGATGCATTAATTCCATTGACATGGTACCTTTAAGCACTATTTCATATGATCAAAACAGGTCCTGATTAAGAAACTTATGAAACATGCAACCTAAATCAATAATCCAATTCTCATAAGGTTTGGAGTTGCCATCAGAAACAACAAGGAGTTCTCCATCACTATAGTCATCCTCTGGAACATTGGCTTCATTAGAATTTTGGTTGTTTTCCATTCTGATTAGTAGTAGCTCTCTTATTCCTATTCTGCAACTTATAGCATTCAAGTATGATGTGCCCCTTTTTCTTGCAGTACCTACAAACTTTATCTTTATTGCTGAATTTTGATCTACCCCTCTTATCACTAACAGAATTCTTCTCCTATGTCCTTCTTCGAATGACTAGGCCCTTAGCCTAAGCCTCTGTTCCAACAATAAACTCTTTTACTTTCTCCTTAGAGAATAGAGTATCATACACTTCCTCATAGTAAGAGTGTTACGACTACACAAATTAGTATCTCTAAAGGTCACATAAGAAGAAGACAGCAAACACAATAAAATCAACCCTAAATCTTCATCATCATACTTAATATCCAAGGTTTCAAGATCAAAGACAATCTCTTTAAACATAGTTAAGTGATCTTCAAAAGACATGCCTTATTTCATATGATGAGAAAAAAGTTGCAACTTTAGGTGCAACTTACTAGTCAGAATTTTCGTCATGTGAAACTACTTCAACTTCAACCACAATACAACAATGGTTTTCTCCTTCAAAACATTTTGTAGAATTTGGTTTGACAAATGAAGATGAATTTGAGATAAAGCTTTTTGATCCTTACGTTGCTTCTCCTCCATTGACCATGTTGAGAGCTTCTTATCAAACCCTAGCTCGCATCATTCAAATCCATTTGTGCGAGCACAGCCTGCACCTTTACCTACCATAGCAAACATGTGATGTTGCGATCCCAAAGCAAAATATCGTATTTCATGGTTGTCATTCCCTAAATCAAACCTAACGTGGCTCTCATACCAATAGGTTAGAAAATAAATGAAAAATAGGCAATAGAAAATGAAGAACAAAAAACACACAAATATACATGGAAGCCCTACAAGGGAAGAAGCCATAGTAGAGGCAAAAGCAAATCCACTATTTTGCAAAATCGATTCAAAGAAATAGTAAGAAATAATACATATATAGTTGCATAACCTTAACAAAATAGGTCTATGGTGGGCTACGATAGGTCTAATTCTAACACCCGTCAAATTTTCATGTAATAGATAAGTAACTACGTTAAGTAATTTTCTTATTGATTTATGATACAATGTTACAGACTATTTTAGTTTAAATGTTATGACAGGTGACAGCCACGTGGAATAATGTGCTCAAGTGTTCATGTCATTTACATTGTATGTTTAATAACAATTTTGTAATAAATTAATGTTCTATTAAACTGTAGAGTGTAAGGCAGTTCGACAGGCTGACCTTCAAGTTTGGCAAGCCAAATTGTCCCTCACGGAATGGCAGGCCAATGAAACTTCATCGGCAGGCCAGACCTCATGCCGTCGATAAGCCAAACTAAGCAGTCAACAGGCCGAAGACTACTGATGAGCAGTCAGCAAAAATTTGTGACAATGATAATTATGATGATTGAATAAAATTGGATGATTTATTGTGATTGATTGGCATATTTTTGGATTGATTCCTCAATTTTGGTAATACAATGTTTGACTTTTATGATGATTGGATTGATTGATAAGGTTTCCCATTTAGAGAATTAAAATATGGTAAGAGAGACAAATTGTTTTGACTTTCCTTTTTCACTCCTCATCATACACGTGATTGATCCCCATTATTTTCAAAAAATTATTTTTAATAATACAGAGAGAATGGACCATTTCCTCTTATTTTTCTCGTTTACGTAATTCTCACTTAGACACTCTCTCTCTTTCTCTCAATACTACACTCACTTCTCTTCACGTTTCTCCTTCTCTCCTTTCCTTAATATTTTTGCAAATATTTGAATAAAATCTTGAGTTTTTCTTTTGGGCAAATTCAAAGGAAGATTAAAGAAAATCGTTTTGAGGTAAGGATTCATTCTTGGTATTTTAGAAATGTATTTTTCTCCTTAATCCAACTGCTATATCTTTGTCTACAAAATTTCATTTGCTCTGAAATTTTAATATGATGTTCATGTTTGTGTTATGTGATGTTCCTCCAAATTTCACGTTCATTGGATTTTACTCTATTGAGATTTGAATTTTATTCTCTCTACCACTCACAAAAAATAGTTGCTAATTAGTTATGTTGCACAAATGGTATTATATTGTATGTTAATAAGTTGTTATTAAGAATTTTAGAGTGAAAATAAATTTGTTTTAGTTGTTTGAGAATTTTAGTTGTTTTAGATAAGGGTAAGAAAATTTTGGATCAGGTGGAGGGCAAGGAAAGGCATGTGAGCTATGCAAGATGGATTGAAAACGGAAGACATCAAGAATGAAGTTTTAAAACTTATGAACTATGTTCTATTTTTTTTATTTCTTTTCAAGTATATTTGTTTTCCGCACCTTAAAGTATTAGAACTTATTTAAAATTAATTTTTGATTTTTGACAGTCGGTCGGCATGCCGACCATTACTAGTCAGACTGCCGATGAAATAATCAGCCTGTTGATTGCCCAGTATCGGCTTGCCAATTTTATTGATTTTGAAACCCTATTTTGCAAAGTCTCGGGCAGCCTGCTATAGTTAACTTTGGTCTACCGGTCGAGTTCGGCCTGCTGAACTAAGTATGTAGATTTTCAAAGATGTTTTGAAAGTTATTCAACTTACATTGGTGTTGACGAACTATTTAAAGGATGTCTATGATCAAGTAATTTATTATATAAAAAAATATATATACATGAATCTTGGGTATGTTTTCCAAATTATGCTTCGATCAAATAGTTTATCTTAAAATAAAAGTATTAAGCAATAAATGTAACGACATCTGTGGCGTTTGTAAGGAGGGCGTTACACTAATCCCTCCGCTACTACTATAGACTCCAAAAAAATTCTCGTAATTATAATTTCACCACAAATGTTGTACCGTGAAACTTTCGGGTCAGACCCAACAGAATTCAGGTTACCGTATTCCAACAACTAAAATAATTCAAATTATTGTGTTGAGTTGGCTAGAGAATACAAAATCAAATCTTTTCTAATGTGTTGGTATTTTAATCAATTAGTTTATGCCTTCATAATTAAATCTTTTCCAATGTACCCATAATCTTTAGAAATGTCACGTAAAGTACTTGAAGAAAGGGACTAAGATAAGAGATTATAGAAGTTCTACAATAGTTCTAGTCTTTTGAAATGAAACAAGAATTGAGGGGATGGTTTCTTCAACTTATATTTAATTAAGAACAGTGCTTCAATCATAATCAACCTTTTTCTTTTAGTCCAAATACAAGGGACACTGAATAGTCCCAGTTCCGTGGTAAGAAAACTCCAGTTTGCCTATATACATATTGGAATGTACAAACAGATGCACGCTCGCGCACACAATATGTATGTATGTTTGAATGTGTCGACATAAATATTTAGAGTAGAAAGGCAAGAGGATTCAACTGATATCCTGGACTAGCGATATCTTCTAAAGTAGGAAATCTTTTGGATTTTGGTGAGGAATTCTGCAGTGTTATTATTCAGTCATTATATATGTTTACAATATCGTACAGTTCTATGTGTAATGTTGGACATAATTATCTTTACATTGTCATTTACATGATAAACTCAGAGCAGATTAAGTAGCCCGTGTATTCAACTTATTCATCTGAATTTCTTCGCCTTCACTGGACCTCTTGGAATCTTGTTGAGAAAGTTTGAATCCAATCTTTGATATGATGTCTTCATCTCTCGAACTACTCTTGCAGCAAGACGATCAACATCATCCTCAAATCGCTCGTACAGAAATGGCAATGTCAGCATACAGACAAAACCTTTGATCATGTGCAATCATACAAACAAACGTACCAACTTTATTAGCTCAAATGCCCAATATACCATAAAGAATGCAGTAATTACCTGAAAGATGACAAATTTTCTTACCCAAATAAAGGAAGTTCAAGAAGCTGAAATAGGCTCCAATCATAGATAATATATATAAAGATACAATTACCTGAAAAAAGTCAGAAAGTTATCAGAGACTTTTGTGAGGAAGTTGAGTTTAACTCAATAAAACTTAAAGCTTGTTTCAACCGATATACCAAGAAGAAAAGTGGTAGATCTTTTCCACATGCAATGTCAAGGAGTTTTGACAATGATTGGTTAAACCTTCTGTGAAAGGTTAAAGCCACTTCTCTGAATGAAGATTCGTGTAGTATGACTTCAGGAATTTTTGGAGGGGGCCTATAGAGAAATTAACACATTTTAGTTTGGTCCAAATCAATGAAAGCATTTGGATAAAAACATTCTCAAAAGGGTATGTGACAGACATGTGACGGAGTCTATGAAATGCTTTTCAAATCATTTTGAACATGGAATAATTTAGGGATAGTAAACTAAATCATATGTACAGTAGTGAAAAAGTACCATTTAAATATTTCTGCTCCGGTACACCAAATGAAGAACACAAGCATTGTGGTAATGGAGATGTGACAGAGGAGGGTCACGAAATTGTACTCAAAAACCTCAAAGAGAAACCATATAACAGTCATTCCAACCAAAAGTGCGACTGAGATATTTCTCTTCCTCCATAGCAGCACGTCTGCAACTGCAAGTGAAATCCGTCTTTATCAGTGTCATGTAAAGTTCCATAATTACCATAGCAATTCTAAATAAATGGTTTCAAGATGACAATTTTTCGTTTTCACAGAAAATCCTTAAAAATCGAAAAGTGGGATACCTTCAGAAAATGATAGCTAGAAAACAGGTCTTATTCTATCGTTGTACATATTCTGAAGTCTTTGAGACATAATCCCAGACTAAGAATTAAGGATTAAAACTATATTTAGTGCACGAATTATATGCTAAATCTTATTTGGTCTTGAATTTTAAACTGATACAATATGTGTTCTCAACCTCCCAGTATGTACCAAATTAATGATTTTCTTTAATCCGCCTTTTAAAATCTAAACAAAGACATAATGTCTATTTTAATAGTCATATCCTAACATGTAAAATTATAGAATTAATAACTACTAAATTATAATTGGTCCTCACTTGTCTTTTCTCAGTGAGATTTTAAAAAATAAATAGGTAGAGATGCCAAATTTTGAACCACTTGATATAAAAGGGTCTCATTCTAGGACGTTTTTTAAGTTAGGGATTAAAACGAGATTTCATCTATAGTTTAGGACTCAAAAGAAGATTAACCAAAAAATAAATTGTGAACCCATAGTCAGGTAAAACTAATTCTCATTGTACAACTTATTAATCGAGGCATTGGTTATAAATTCAATCCACAATCTAGCAGGAAGAATATAAAATTAACACTTACTTCAATTGTGCT
The DNA here is from genome assembly GCA_002024485.1 of Artocarpus camansi. Lineage (NCBI taxonomy): Eukaryota > Viridiplantae > Streptophyta > Magnoliopsida > Rosales > Moraceae > Artocarpus > Artocarpus camansi. The sequence goes on from LNSY01182687.1 coordinate 7,272, forward strand.
AACTAATTTAGTTGAAAGTGCAGAACACACTATGGGCAATAAGCGAAATTACTGCATTTCATGCGCTCATGACATGTAATTGTACTATTCATGCCCATGAAGCAGGTTTGTTAAAGAACCAAAAAATGAGATGCAAATCGTACCTTTGCCTCCTCCAACAACTTCATGCATCGGCCTTTCACGTCCGAAAAGCCTTCTTAGCTTGGTTGTGTCGTTCTCTGAGTCGGATGGTAGATGACTCGGCATGGTTTTTTCTTGGAAGTTAACTGCATAAGGACTGCTAAAACAATCACCAAGCTATATATATGGGCATGGGGGTTCTAAGCTTGGTGGTAAAGTAAGCTTTAACGAAGCAAGGAATGGCTTTTGGGCTTGGCTATAAAGGTTGCTTGAGGGAGACTTACAGAATGTTGGAAATCTTATTACAAATTAAGGCCTTCTAAACAATTGATTTCTATGCCTAAAAAGTTAGTCGAACATTGCAGCTAACTTATATCTAATGCGTCGCATACTATTAAGTTGAGTGCGTGAATACTATTTCGTGATGTTTAGGTGCCATATTTCACATAAGAGTATGCAATCAATTTATTTTTGTTTTTATAAGAAGAATATGACATTAGCTAAAACCAATAATAAAAGATATTAGTTACTTCAAAGTTAATCCAACCATGCATAGGGTTAATTTTAATTTTATAGGGTGTTTGGAACCATGATTCAAACCATAGATTTGAATTGTAAATAGTGTAAAGCTCTCATATGCTATAGTAAAAAGCTATAGTATAAAGTTCTCACATGTTATCGTTTTCAAACTCAAACCGATGGTTTAAACTACTCTCTGAAATACTCTATTAGTCCAAAATATACAATTTGTCTCATTTTAATTTCAATTTTTAAAGTGCTACTTATCGCAATTGATCTATAAAATGGTCTCATTTGGCCAATCTTAATCACTTTGACCTTTTATATCTTGTATCATAAATATATTAAAAATTTATACCACATGTTTTGGATTCTCGACACTGTACCTTTTTTTTTCGTTGAAGGCCTATATTTGAACTTTGCCACTACTATAAACTGGGCGTTAAACTGTTGTGGAAAACTTTCACGATAGTTAAAAAGCCATCGTAAAAACTTCTGTTGCGGCACCATCTTGAATCTTCACGATGGTTCTTTTACCGTCGCAAAATGTCGATTTAAGCGGCAATTGGGAACATTTGGCGCCAGTCTATCATGACGGCTTTCTTAGAAAATTGTCATCGAATATCATCCTTGCACGATGGTTTCTATGAAAAACCATCTCCCATGGTGAAACAAGTGTCAACATCTAATGTTCTCCAATATTCACAATATTTCACCAAAAAACTACAATGAAAATAATGCACCAACTTATTTGAATGCACTTTACAACTCTACTTAGATTTTAAAAAGCAAGAATTAAGGATAGTGCCATTACTTGAAGTATACCATTATACAATTCACCTTGATTTTATCAAAAGTGATGAAGTAGTAAATGTTTTCGTACCCCACGTAAATAGGCATTTCATTGTCAGTGATTCTTTCCGATATCAGACGTTGAACCAATAACCCATCTCGCATGAAAACATGTGCGTACAAAGCCAATTGCTTAAATTCTAGGGGAACTAAAGAGAAGTCAAATTAAGGCAAGGACTCATTCGCAACGGGTTGTTTCCCAACCGCTCGATATTATTCTACCTCATGTTATCACTCTCTTGCTTTTCTAGCACATTTCTTTTTTGGGCATTTCTTTCCCTCAACATATTGAGGAACTTGGCTAGCAATCAACTCATCTTTGTCATTGTGGCCATGTAACGAACCTTCAATGGCTTCACCACAATTATTGCTTCAATTGTCAAAACAAGTAATTCAGCCGTTCTAACTCTAAGGGTAATGATATTAACGCGCATGTTTTCATCCCCTAAGGATTGGAAGACTCTCCATCCACGCTTTTTCAAATGCAACAAGTATACACTCACTATTAATTATATCATTAACAAAGAGTCTACATTCTTGATCATGCCCGGGGTCTTGATGATGAGGTGACAATAGTACTTATGGAGTTTTTGGAGCTTTTGCTTCATTGTTGGGAGGGTTGTAGCTAGCCTTGAATATGTTGTATTGTGAAACAGTCTCATCCATTGGTTTGACACCTCCCTGGGAAAGAAATTCAGTCACAAGAACTTGCAATTCTACAATTTCTTATTGTAGCTTCGACATTTATGAAGAATTTTGAAGTTGGTCAGAGGTTGAAGCATTAAATTTACTTGACATGCTTAAACTAACAGCAAACATGTCTTGAATGTTCGTCAGTATATCATTGCTATCGACGGACTCAAAGGTCCTTTGACTTTGTTGCTCCATGTACTCATCTTGTAAATAATAACAAACCAAGTTGTTTTTAATGTATTTCAAAAGTTATAAAATTACAAATTAAGAATTTGAGTTCAATAAACTTACAATCAAGTTTCCAATTTCTATACAACTTGGATTTTAAATTGTCCATTAGAAGCTTGACACTATTTTACCCCAACTGCTCCCATGATGGTAGCACACGCTCTTGAGCCAATTGTACTTTGTTATGTTAGTAGCACATAAATAATAAAATAATTGACATATATAATATGAGTAAGATAATAGCGTACCAATAATTGCTCAAGCACTCTATATATGTCTCGGCTAACCGTAGAACCATATTCATTTTGTGCTCTTATTTTCCTTGCATGTGCTGACAAAAGTTAGAATTTGGCAGAATGTCGATAGTGACAAATGCTTCCCAATCATCATCAGTTATAAATGAGTAGTATGCTACCATTGGAAACTACTTAAATATATTGTCATCGTCATTTGGAACGAAAAGGTTGGGCTTTATAAAAGTGACGTATAGATCAAATCTAAACCCCTTTGTTGCTTCACCACAAATCTTTATAGCTTTTTTCCTATACCACTCTTCAACTATGAAACCTTCGTAATTTTTCTCTCAATAACATCTCTTACTTTTTCTAAATCCATAGTTCTCCAATCTTTAATCTATATTGGAACATGCTCTAGACTAACAACTCCAATCTAACTGTTTAATTCACTTCTGGTTATGCCTTCTAACTGGCCTTTTGTATCAAATGTTCTATTTTTAATCCTCTCTTCTTCATCCAATGAACTCTTTTCATTAAAGTAACTCTCCGCTCAAAATCAACTTTGAGATCAAATTTGGTTCTTCTTCAAGGTTTGCTAACTTATTTTCCATTACTACATTAAGAGAAAGATGACGTATACTCTTCATACTCTTTATTATAGCAATCACTAGCATTCTCTTGTGATATTTTTACCTGATCTAAACAAAATCCTCATGAAAAGGTAAACACATAAATTGACATATACCAATCACCCAAATTAATAGATTTAATTTGAAAACAAAATGTAAACCAAAACTACTAGTGATAGTGAATAAAACATGGTATTAACTAACATAGTTAATTCATATAACAAATTAATAAAATTAACAATAATAATGAAAATAAAACTGATTAGCATAACATAACATAAACTAAACCTAAAGAACACTGAAATAACAAAACT
>LNSY01183262.1:0-10384 GCA_002024485.1 Artocarpus camansi
AAAAAAAACAACTCTTAATACTTACAATATTTTCAACTAAAAAATGGTTCGAACCTCCTTCTCCAACATTTCTAGTACTAGTATTTGGTAAATCAAAAGAAGGAAGCTTATGCACATTTATTAATGTTGGAACTTTTACATTTTTAAATTTTTAAATTTTTTTTTCCTGTAGCTGACTTTAGTGGAAGTGTTGTCAAGTAAAGAGATTCTTTTTTTCCCTCCATTTTTGTTGACTATTTCTTGATCTTGATCACAGGACATGTTTGTGGCTGGAACGCCGTTTTAGGACAGAGCAAGTTAGACACCCGAAAGTGACGAAGAAAGCTCAAGAAGAGGTTCGAAAAGTCGCAGCAAAAGTCGTCAAAATCGAACTCAGCATCTTCATTACATGAAAGTTGTTGAGAAGGAGACAATGCGATTGCACCCACCCGTCCCTCTGCTTGTTCTTCGAGAATCCATGGAGGACCGCGTTCTGGATGGCTACGACATATCGGCAAAAACTCAGGTTCATATAAACTCGTACACGATAGGAAGGGACCCTGAATCATGGGAGGATCCCCTAAAGTACGATCCCGAGAGGTTTAAGGATAATACCATGGATTTCAAGGTACCATATGGGGAGGAAGAAGAGGCTGCCCTGGATATGCCTTTGGCTCAGCAACAATAGAGCTTGGTCTAGCTCTGCTCACGCATCATTTTAATTGGGAATTGCCTCAGGGAGTTGGCGCCGATGATGTGAATCTGGATGAGAATTTTGGGTTCACCACAAGAGAGAAGACTCCTCTCATCCTCGTCCCAACAGCAAATACAGATTATCAGTTTAAGGGTTTTTAGAGATGCATTACATTGTGTTCCTAAGTTGTTAAAAACCGACAGCTGTTAATGTATCATACCCCTGTACTAAAACCAGTAATATGTACTATAGAATAAGCAATATGAGAATACACCTAAGAGAAACAGTTGCTTCATGTAAGCTATGTTGTATTCTACTCAATTGCAGCATTCTCAAATGTTAAGAAAAGGAAAAAGAAAAAACAATAAATACATGTCTAGAGCTGGAAAAATTTGTATACTGCTATCACTTACAAAAAGCATAGAACTTTCTTCACAAATGACGGATATTTATGAACAAAACTGCCATACACAACTTTCCGAGCGCAGTGCCAATTGATCCATCTCTCAAAAACTGTGGCTACATCAACATGTCAAACAAATGGGTTCTCCATCTTTAGCTCTTGACCCTGGTAAGTGAATCACAACAATTATTTTACCCTTAGAAGGAGTTGAAGTCAAAATGAGATATGAGAGAGTTAAGGGTGAGCCAAAGACCAAATCTTTCTATACAATAACATCTGATAAGAGAGTGTAAACCTTATAAAAGTAACGGTGCATGTATAAATTACTTTTCCTTTTCTTTGGCCTTTTCTTCCGGCTCTTCAGTTGTGGATGTATTTAGCGTAGTCATCTTCCCCAAAGAGTCCTTGGCATCCCCGAAAAAAATCTTTCAACTTGTTCAGCACTGTCTTGAGCTTATCTTGTGTTGGAAGCTAAGTTCAAGAGCACAAAGACATGTTAAAGGGAAGCAATTCAATTGATTGTAATGAGAAGAGAAACATAAGTTACTACCGAAAAATGCTAAAATGAGAAGTTCTAGTTTAGATTGCGGCTCTTTATTATATTAAAAACATTGGATGATTAAATGACAGTCCAATAAATACCTCAACAACATCATTTGTAGCAAGTGCTGCTTTCAAATTGCCATTTTCAGAGAAAAACAAACTCAATACTGAATTGGAGAAAGGCAAGGCATCTTTGAGGATGGGACAAGGCAATACAATTAAAAAAATTAATTTGTTAATTCCGCAGATGTTAAAAAAACATTACAACAATCTTGTAGCCATATCTGAATTCCATAGCAGTCCGCAAAATTTTGAACTCCTTAGATGCTGTCTTCTGAATCTCCTTCTCATCCTGTTACAACCAGCCATCAGTAACGTGTATTCGAGGATGTAGCTTTTCTAGGGAAAAAAATGGCAATTCCTGTTTGTCAGGGACAGATTGTGTGAAAAAATATCGGTTAAAAAAAAAAAATCATGTCTTTCGTCGCCTAAGCTTGAAATAACTATATCTGAAAGGACAGGAAAATAATAAATGATGACAATTAAACGAAGAGGATTTCTGTAGGGAAAAGGTAGCTCATGATGTTCTGGTTAAATTAGCAGGAATGAGACGGAGTTATGTGGTTATGTAAGAACACAAAAAGATTGGAAGTTAATAGAAGCTTGAGGAGTTATTTTAATGTGAGAAAACTCAATATCTCACATATATGTTTGGGAATTTAGAAGTGCAAACGTTAGTATTATTTGGAGTTTTTACTAGCTACCAAGTATTTGTAATTATACACTTCAGCAAAAAGTATTTGTATTTGTACCCTAAAATTGAGTCATTCTTTGGGTGGAATTTGAATACCTATAAACAACTTTGTTAAATTGTTATCTTTAATTTAATATCAGAATATTGAAATGAGAATTTTATGTCATTTTTGTTGTTGTTGTTATCATTCTCAAGAGGATCGACAAGACTTTAATGTTACAAGTGCAAGTATCAACAATCCAAAAAGGTTGTGTTTTCCCTAGTAATGTTCGTCTTTCTCACCCGCTTCCCTGCCGCATCAAAATGCTAGGAAAAGACAATTCTTCTCGTAAAACATATAGTGTTGGAATTTAAGTTCGGCAAATCAGCAAAATTCAAGAGATAGCAATCAGAAATCAAAAGTTCTATAATATCAAAACAAGAAGGAAAACTTACTCTGTAGATAACTGCAGCGAGATTTTTATCGAGTGTGTCTTTGTATATGTACTTGCCCAGAAAATTATCTTTTGCCGCTAACGTGATTTTGGCTGTGGTCCCTCCTGTTATTATACTAAGCGGGTACCAAAAACCAACATGACCAAAAATAGCCATTTTTGGAATTCAAAAATTTAAATTCCTAGAAAAAAAAATGATGGGTTTGATTGAAAAGTTCAAACTTGAGAAACCCAGATTCGATTTAACCAAGATCAACGGGAATTTGATCCAAGAAAAGGGAAAAGAAGCGAACATTGGCCATGCGAATGAAGATAACAAACGTGGGTTTCCATCGTCTTCGATCTTCGGCAAGGGAGGAGGCGGAGGCCTCTGGAACTGGCGAGCCTGCATTCCCTTTTTGCCTTTCGCCTCAACCACCAGTCCCGTTAGTCTCCGTCTCTGCTCTGGCATTTGCTTCTTCTGAGTCACCAACCGAGTCGAGAACAGCGAGTGCCTGACAAGCCCATCTTCGAGTGTCCGAGAATTCGATAATGGAAGACATGATATAACAGAATTTAAACCAAATTCATTCACTGTCGTTCATATCAAATTATTAAAAAAAATAATTTTAAATTACAAAAACGTAGTTAAATTTATAATTTTGTAATAATTTAAGTTATAATCTTTTAATATAATACGTATTTTTTATAATTTTTTTAAAAAATAAAATTTTTTTAAAAAATAAAATTTTTTTAAAAAATAAAAAAATAAACATATGTCTAAAATTGAGACCATAAATAAATAATTTTAATTATTTTAATATATTTTTAGTTTTATTTATCATAAAATCTAAAAATTATAAATAAATATCTACATATATAATATTAACAAAATAATCCATATATTATTTTAATACTTAATAAAATTTTTTAACTTTTTTTAATTAAATTATTTTAATTTAAATTTTATTTTAAAATAATATTAAAAAACATATTTAATAACACACATAAGCTTGCATACAAGACAAACCACGGCGTTTAGGGACATGCCCACCTCCATTTTCGTGGATTACTATTTTTCTGCTTGAACTGTTGTTCGTTTTTCTTCTTTTCTTTGTCCGAGAGAGTCTTATCCACACGCTTGGAGAAGTGGCTTAGAGCGGGAAAGCAAGTGAAACGACATCGTTAAAAAACCCGCCCTACACGTGGCTGATTGCCATGAGTTTGGATTTTAGTCATGTGGGGCCTACTTCAAAATCCGCCGTTGACTCTGCCACGTAGGAATGAGCTGCTCTTTGCGTATGGTGTTCGTCGGAATGCCTCATACAAACATCTTTCCAACCTTGATACCTGCTCTTTTATTTTTAATTTTTTTTATGCTGTCTTTGACAATTAGAAGCGACGCTTCCTCTGATGGGTCACAGTTTAAACCGCAACTAACGTTTTGATTATTTAAAAAAAAAAAACCTTTACTTGAAACTATAATTTGTGGCTTGAAATAAGTTCAAATTATAATTTGAGGTTCAAATTATAATTTGAGGTTCAAATTAATTTGCAGCTCAAACCGGTTGCTAAGCTAGATATTAACTAGAAATCAGCTCTATACATAAAAAAAATTAAAATTAGCTTTAGATGAAAAGGTATGCTTGTCTCCTAGATATCGAGATAACTTCTAACTAACAAAATTGTTCTTTTCGTGTTGATATCTGTTGTGACTTGTGATAGTGCAAAATTAAAAAAAATGGAAAGAAAATTAAAGAATGGCTTAGGAACAAGGGGTCACAGATTTCAGCTCAAAAGTCCCTTTATAGAAAGCTTATATGTCTTGTTATTTTTTAACCGAAAACAACATCTAAATGGAGGTTGAGTAACACAAAGGAAGCACATAACTTGCTATATAATTCAAGTGAACAAAAAAGGAGAGAGAATGGAATTTGGATATGCAATGAATGCTTAACTATACAGGTAAAAAAAAAAAAAAGTAGGTCTATACAAAGAATAATTGAAGGAACATCTATCTACAAACAACCAACAAAACTGGAGCAACATCATGCTAGTATCCACAAAACCATTTCTCCTAGTGCTGACTCTCTGCAATCTGCTTCGTCCGGAAGGTGAATTCTCTCTACAATTCTAATCAAATCAGTAAGAAAACTCATGGCCTCGGAGGGATATATACTTCTTGACCCATATAAAGATATCCTCAGCACAAGCCACGGCCTGTGGCGTGTGGAGGAGCACCTCAAGAGTGGCAAAGTCATGCACAGCGTCCTTGTAGTCGAGAACAGGCGCATCCACATTAGCTCTCCGCAACTCTGACGAGTAAGCAATGGCTCGGTCTCGCATCAAGTCATTCTCTGCAACAACTATCAGTGTTGGGATCATGTGTTTCAGAGACGGTGTTGCGGTGGGAAGAAGGGGATTGGCTGCAGGGTGGTTGAGATCAAACTCTTTTGTAGGTAAAAACAGCTTCCACGCCAGCAAGCACATTGCCTTGTCGTAGAAATACGAGTTTGACAATTTGATCTCGGACTTGGTGGGAGTGTTCCCGGCGAAGAAAGGATACATCAGTACTTGCGCAACCACCTTAACAGGATCCAAAAGCTTCCCTGCCATTACTGCTCTTCGAGCGACATAGTCCGCTATGTTCGCCCCGGAGCTCACCCCAAGGAGTACACATCTGTTGAAATTACATAATTATTTTATATTAGCACAAGTGAAGCATAAGGAGGATGCTATAATAACTACCTCTCATCAGATAATGAAATTGATTAAAAAAAGTCCCATATATTAATTGAGATTAGATTCGTTATAAATGTGCTTAATCCCTTCATGTTTTTATCAAATTTTATAAGTAGTTTATTGCTATCAGCACCTAAAAAACTTCCGTGTTGGAATTTTAGCAATGAAGACCACATTGTGTGGGCAAAAATCTGAACTTTGCAAGAATTCAAACATATAAACTGGGAAAACATTGAAATTAAACTTTCACTTTCACAAGTGAATTAAGGAATCAAAAGCTACCTAGACGGATCACCATGAGCAGCCAACCAAGGTTCGGCCATGGATTCCCCAAAGCTATCGAACATCCGGCGATTAACCCCCGAATTCCTCAAGTTCCCCACATTCCTCATAAACGCCAAGTTGGCCTGCTTCCCCAGCCAATTCAAAACCTTAACCCCATCCTCAAACGACGCCGGGAACCGACTCTCCGGCGCCAATCTATACCCCACCGCCACCACAATCACATCGCAGAGCCTCGCCATTCGCCTGCAAAAAGCGTCGTTCGCCGCCGACACGTTGCTCCCACTGACGAACCCCCCGCCGTGGAACTGCAGCATCACCGGCAGCTTCCGGCACCGCTTCCCCAGCGGCGGCGGCGAGTATCCCCTGTAAACGACGCCGTTCTGCGAATCTCCACCTTCCAAAGAAGAATTGATCGAAGATTTAGCCCCAAGGACGGAGTCCGGGAGGAAAATTCGTAGAGCGAGAGCGGACAAGGGGTCGACGTGGATGTCCTTCGTCGCGACGCCGTTTTGGAAAGTAGGATTTGCGGCGGCGACGGATTCCGCAGGCCGGAAAGTGATTCCAAACGGATCGGAAATGGAACGATCTTCGTCAGCTAGGGCTAGATTCTGCAATAGCTTTTTCAGGTGGTACTTGTAGAACAAGCTGTAGACTTTCACCACAAGGCTCGGCATTTTCTTCTTCTTCGCGATCAAATACATAGAGAGAAACGGATTAACGTCTTGATCTTGAGCGTATAAAGACGACCGCCATTGAAGAGCCGTTAACGAGAGAAAAAGAGAGAGACCAAATTCAATTCAAAATTGTGGAAAGGAAGGATGCGTGTGGGACTTGGGTCGCCAGAGAAGAAGCTTCCGGTTTTGAAAAGGTTTCCCCACTCTCTCTTGATTGGATCCTAGATCTATCGCTTTCCGAGGTTGGACGTTGGCTTTCAGGTGGTATAAATGTACAATCAAGTTAAGGCATGGTACAACGTCGCATTTGGAAGATTTGAAGTCCGTGTCAGCAACTGCTGCAGGAGTGCATGCTGACGTGTCTGGTCGTTTGAGTTGTGGGTGAAGGTGCCGTCACGCGCGAAAAATACGTAAGTGGCTAAGACTGGCTTTCGGCTATTTATTAGGTTAAGTGTATAATCGGTATATTATATTATATTATATTATACATAAAAAACATATAATATAATATAATATAATATAATATAATATATTTTTTAATTTATTTATTTATTTTAAGAAACTATATAAGCATTATTTAAATTTAAAAAATTTGTTTCAATTTTATCTCTTACAAACTTTTTTAAAACAAACATACTCTTAATTAGACCGAGTTTATTTTTAAAATATATTTTTCTTTTTGAAAAATTAAAAAAATTTTAATATTTAAAAAGTCATAAAACTTAAAAACTTTTTCTTGAAATTTGATGTTTTGTTTTACGAGTTTTATGTTTTTATTTCCATGAGATTTTTTCATAACTGTTTAAAGATAATTATGTTGTTTTGGCTAATTTTTTCTATTTATAGAGATAAAATTAAAACAAGTGTTTTAAATTTAATGATATCTTTATAGTATCTAAAAAAAGAGGGATAAATTGAAAAATAATTTAAACTAAAAGGTATAATTTTGTAATTAACCCTTTATTTATTTACTAGTAGGTGGCATAGAAGGTGACATGCACAATATACCTGGGAGTAATTTTGTAAGTTCTATTTCATGTTAATGTTTTGATTATCATTTTATTACTTTTTTAGTTTATTTAGTAATAGAGGTCTTATAAATAATTGATAATACATATTTAAGACTAACATTATATTAGCTAAAATGAAAGATAAGAGGGAAAAAAAATTGTTCAATAGAGAGGAACAAAATGAGAAAAAAAAAAAGTACACAGAAAAAACACATTGTAAATTTGCACTAACTATATAGCAGAGAGGCCTCTGGCAAAAAAGCACAAAAGACAAATAAAAGTAGCAAATAAGAAAAGAAAAAAGGTAAAAAAAAAAATTGAATAAGAAATAGTAAAAAAAGGTTAAAAGATAGAGTTAATACTTATCAAAGTGTGGAAGAATTCCCTAAAAAAAGTTTGGCTATTATATATATATATATATATATTTATTGCTTTTTAATTCTTGTTTTTTTTCCTTCTACAACTGTCTTTTAGCTTTGGCAACGAGCATGAACTGTTTATCTAAGTAACCCAATTTTAAAAATTATTTACTTTTTTCATAATATTACGAACATATATTTTTTCAGAAATAATTTTTGTTTTTGTTTTGCTCTTTCTATATATCATGATATCTTGATCATTGACATGAAAGTTGCGGTTTTTATGAATAATTGTCACAGTCACTTGTTACACACAAACATTATCCATCTTTTCAAATTTTTCACGTTATAAAATTGTTAACGTATTTGAAAAATAGTTCAAACTTATAAATTTAAAAAATTTATATATAAAACACTTATATGTTATAGTATAAAATAAAAAAATGTCACAATAAAAAGTGCTCACATACTATAACGTTTGAACTTATTTTTTGAGTTTGAACCATTTTGTCAAACATTCACTAGTCTTCATGTTTTTGTTCCTTGAATACCATAGAGTTTTGTTGTTCAATCTGAATATAATAGTCAACATTATTATACAGTTGTTATCTTTATGATAATGACCATACTTGTATATTGCACGCATAAATTGTTCAAATTTCTAATTTTATTCCAATAACAAACTTGTAATTTTTATACTCCTATTATTTGGGAATAGTAATGTTAGTATATAAATGATTTTAGACAGTTATATAATGAAGTGAAATTGTAGAATATTTTAGAATGAATATCAATATTGACACATTAATTAATATTGTTACTTAACCCCTCGTATGTTCTTGGAGCCGAAGATCAGAGAGAGGGGTGGATCAACTAAAGAAGGCTCATATCAGGCCAAGTTGCAAATGTTCCCGTACTCTTTGTGTTCACAGTAAGAAGCTAACACAATTAATGTTAATTGGAGCAGTCAATTGCAGCCCAGCTGGCCACGCTGACATGACTTGAAACAATTCATGCGACGATGTTTTCTTTGTTGCTGTTGCTGTTGTTATTATTATTTATTATAGGCTCATAATCTGTTTACAAGAACGGTAAAACATATGGTGTAAAATTTTCGTCTTATATTAAAAAGTTATAATATAGAGCTTTTATATATTATATTACAAAATTATGATATAAAGTTTTTATATATATTATAATTCTTGAACTAAAACAGTTGATTTTAAAAGTTTTTTTCAACGGGCTGTTAAATTTATTATTATCATCATTATTACACTACGGGCTTCAATTTATTATTATCAATATTTACTTACCCATAAAGAGTCAAAACTGAAAATAAAAATAAAATTAAACAGCCCAAACAATTCACAAACTAACCAAAAGAAATAAAAAAGAACTAGTAGATCTATCAATCTAGCCGAGGAACTAGCTAGAATGACTCTACTGATTGCTAAAATTTAGTGAGCAAAACCTGACTTAAAAAAAGGGTTAATCCCTCCTGCCAAGCAAATAGAATAACAGGTAGAATTTGCAACAACAGCGATAAGCCAGGATTTATGGGTAAAGTGGCAAATTTTTATTATTAAGATTATATTAATGTTTATGTACTTAACAAAATTGAAAATTTTATTTTTTTACAAATCTGAATAGTTGAACTACTAAAATGTAGAGAACTATTAATATAAGAAAAACCAAGTCTAATTTATACACATACTTACTATATTAAAATTAAAACCACTTTATTAAAAAACAAGAAAAAAAAAAAAAGTTAGGAGGCTGCCCCGTCTCCATCATTGTGCACCATGGACTTTATTGAACCTGACTTTCGGCAACTGGACAATGTCCTGGTTTATGGATTCAATTCAACGACTAAAATTTAGCGCAAATAAAGATCACCACACCAACTATGTATTAATTCGAAGTTATGTTATGGATATCAATTGAGACACCAATCTGTCCATAACTTTAAGATAAATTTTTAGGGGTGTATTATAACAATGCTCTTTATGCAATATACTATTGATGTCGAAAGTTGAATTTTCCAACCAGAGAATTGCTCACTATTATTAATTCCTTTGGTTTTTGTTGTTATTTTAGCATCGCCAAAGTGGTAAATGAGTAAGTGCCAAGGCCAATTCTGTGGTAGTCGAACTCGATTAATGTTTGGGAGTAATATTTACCTTAATAATATTCGTCAAATATATTCCGAATATTTCGAATATTCTCCACTCCGGCCTTCCAATTCACTCTTCTAGTTATAAACCAATGACACCTAATTACACACTCAAGTACGTCACATTTTTCATTTTTTTCAAATTTTACTTTCATCCATTAATAATATTTTTTGTTTCCAGCTTGTGAGTGAGTACAACGTAGCAACTACAAGGAGGGGTAATTAATTAATAACATTTTGATAAAATATTAGTTTTTTTTTTAAACTTGGAATGAGAAGATTTAAACTTAAATTACGTGCAAAATAATTTTTAGGCCAATGCCTTCTACCACAATATTAGGGTTTTTTTTTTTTT
>LNSY01185105.1:0-14578 GCA_002024485.1 Artocarpus camansi
AGAAGAGAAAAAAGAGAGAAAGAAATAGGAATTCATGGAGAGGCAGGGACAAGGATAGGGGCGGGGGCAATGGTAGGCAATCGGTCGAGGTCGAAAGGGCAATGGTGTTTGGGGTAGGGTAGGGGGTAGAGAGAGAAAAGAGATCTATAATGAGGAAGAAGAGGTTGGTTTTATCTGATATATTGAGGATTTTTAGGAACAACATTTGTTAAAACATCATTGTTGTACATGTACAAAATAATGTCGCTTCATTTAGCAACGATAAGACTTAAGTTCTAAAAATATCTTATCACCATCCTTTTTTACCAGTTAAAATTTTAGTGAAAACTAAATTTTAGGTTTGTAGTGACAACAATAGCTAGCAATAGCTGTTGTCACATTAACCGACTAACTTTTAACAACGACAATACTTTTCAATAATGGCACCAATTGGTACAAGCTAATGGTGTTTTGCACTAGACTTTTAGCAATGACATGTCTAATTTTGATGCGACTTACATGCCAGTTGCCACCAAAAGGGGGTCTCCTTCCAAAATTTGTGATTTCATTACCTTGACTTTTAAGAATGACATGTCATTGCTAATACATTAATTTCTAGTAGTGACGTGGCGTAGCATAACTTGGTATACTAAGCATAACATAGCATGGCAATACATATCATCACATAACACTGATCATAACCATACATATCATCACATAGCATGACATGACATAACATAGATCATGCATATCATATTTTCATAACTTATAACAAAAACATTTTTTCTTGAAAACTATAGTTTTCATACTGTAGGCAAGATTTCTATTACCTAGATTCTAAGCTAAGTAGTTCTAGTTGTATCTTGTTGGTTTTACAGTCCTAGAAGCACCCTTAAGAATGGTCCTAGGGAAATAGTGGATTGTTAGGAATGCTTCTTGCAAAATTTTCAATTGCTGGAAATGTTATCTCATACTTTCTCACTCTAGTTTGCCTTGCGATACCAAATGATTTCTAACAGAGTAAAACTAGCATGAATTGAGGGCACCATTGCACTTGAAATGTCAAAAATGAGTAAGAGCTAGTCTTAGATCACTTGTCAAAGGTCAGAAGCATGAAACTCGACACTTGTTGAAGAGCGGCCACCTGAGGCAGCATGTGGTGGCATGTGCGGTGGCTCCGACCGTTGACTGGTTTTGAAATTTTGGCTCCTATAAGTTTTCCATCTCTTGAGTTAATTGGTTTGGTCAGTTTTACTCAATTTAGCCTCCAACATAGCAAATTGGGATAAAAAATTGTACCAATGCATGGTGACTTGATCGGTGGTGCTCTAGCAATAGGATCATCAAATTAAGCTGAAGGTTTTATTCCTTGAGGCTCTCTAAACATGTTGGTGGTGGCAATGCACCACATGGCCCTTAGAATGATAGTTCCACCTCCTCATGGTGGCACATGACAGTAAAGGTTGTTTCCTATCTTCTGGCAGTGCTTAATTAGAAGGTGAAAATTGTTCCTCATGCTCCTCTAAACATGATAGTGTTGTCAATTTGACTTAAAATCATTGAAAAAGGTGAGATTGAGTCTGCTCACAGTAGCAGGTAGTAATGTTCATCATTTTCCAACAAAAAGTGGTTTATTGGTTAAATTAATTATGGAGTTTTACTTTCCTTCTCGATTTGAGTCTTATGGTACTGATAGTGTACCTGACTGTTGTCAGAAACAACCATATCTAATGGTGGCATGGTGGTGGAAATGAGCAGCTTTGACTAGGATTTTTAGTTAAAATTGACTCAAAAATTAGTGTCATTTTCTTCTTCTTGTTAATTTGAGTCTATAGAGATAAAAATGTTGTCAATTGATGCTCGAATGGTCGAGAAATCTCATTAAAAAGAAAGCTATGTTATAGTCAGCGCGACATGCCATTGATCTCAGCACGTTGATATTTATTTGCTAGTGTGGGAGGTATCGAAAATAGACACCAAATTTTTTATCTGAGTTTTTATGGTAAGGAGAAGAGATTAACAGGATGGGAGAGAGAAAGTGTCAAAAATAGACACTGAATTTTTTATCTGAGTTTTTATGGTAAGGAGAAGAGATAAACTGGATGGGAGAGAGAAAGAGAAAGGGGACTGATTTTTGATTGGATTATTTTTTTGCACATGTATTTATGGAGACTGTTGAGGGTCTTCAAATCCTCTTCTATGTAATAGTTAGGTTAAACAAATATTTTATCTATAAACTTTAAAATTTCTATACACATAGTCATACTTCAAAAATTGTAATATTCTTGGTCTTTCTAACAATAAAGAAGTAAATTGTAACTCTCTCACTATATTATTGTTTTACTATCATCCCTACCTTGTCCTTATATCATATTGATGAATCTATCTATATTTACCAATTTTTCATGATTTGCTTTCGACATGCTAAACCTCGACACTTTTGTCTTCAAAATTGGTGATCAACTATTTTCACCATTTTTTTCCAACATCTAAGAATAATAATCTGTATTCAAGAGCTTTGATCAAATCTTGAAATTCTATGCATAATGAATGCTTAGTTAGTTGAGTTAATAGGGATATTAATTCGAATAGCTCTACATATTACTTTATTCAACACTCGGGTGGGAGAGTGAAATTAATTTGGAAACCTATGATTAATGATTTAAATGAAATTGATCAACAACCTATTAAGTTGACCGATATTGTTGAATCAAGTGAAATCAAACCCCTTGGCCTCACTTACCATCGAGTTCCGTTGATCCTTTTCTTCAATTTGCACTTTTATTTGTTTTAGTTGATTTTAGTTAGTTATTAGTTTTATTTTGCTAATTCCAAAAATCAAGTTGCCTAGACAAAGTTAGAGTTATTGTATTTGTGGTAATTGGTTGATTTTCTAGAAAACAATCTCTGAGGATACGGTACTCTACTCCCACTATTTAATTGTTGACCATGTACACTTGCACGCTGCCATTCATGTAACATGGATATAATCTAAAATGTTTTCAATAAAAAGTCCCTCATTGGTCTGTATCCAATCCATGGATCCTTTAAAACTTTCCTTAACCACAACATGGATTTGAAATTAATCCTCTTGTGTTATTGAGTTGCCTTACAGGCTCAAGAAATGCCTTTGGATTCTAATTGTGCTTTTTATTTTTATCATGAATTTTACATAACTATTAACACTTGTATATAACTAATTGTGCACATATAGAAGATTATAAATTCTCGAATTTCCAATAATTTTTATGACTTAGAAAATTATTGTCATGTTTTATGATCTTCATTAAAATCGAGAGCAAGCTTGCATTTATAAACTTTATGCTCACCATTTTTGAATTATAGTATTGAGCTGTTGATTGCTACTAATCTAAAATTCTCTTATAAAAGTAACATCATGTTAAGTTGGAAATTTTTTTTTATCTATCAATCTCAATTTAGATATTCTAATTGGGATTCTTATAAAGGCCTCAACTTTGACCCATACATAAAATTATTGAATCATGATTGCTTAGTTTTGCACACTGAATAATTATTTTTAATTATCCAAATATACAATCATAACATTACATTTCGCTATATGTTTCACACATAAAGAACATAAAGTTGTGCATTTATAACATTATTTATCGTTGAAGCCCTACTATTATAAAGACTTTCGTCATGCACACTAATTGAGAAAATTGATAACTATAAATCAAGATTAAGTCACAATTTAACTTGTGAATTTTTTGAACATTATAGAAGATTCCAAATGGACTAAATTCTTGCAGTAACTTGTACTTATAGGTGCTAAACTTATACTTTCTTATGGACTTAATGACATATTTATGGAAAAATCTTTAAGTAATTATACTTATTGATTACTAATTTTCCTAGACATTACATAGAACTGGTAGTGAGGCAAGGAGTGTCAAGGGAGAAAATGAGAGAAGGAAGGAAAAAGGAAAAAAAAAAGAAAAAGGGAAAGAAAAATAGTTGGATTAGGCCTTTTTATAAAATATGGAATCATTATGTTAAGCCCAGCATAATTAATATAACCTATTTAGTTTTCTATTCAGAATAAGCTATTTGTTATACTAAGTAGAACTGACATGTTAGTTTTAGACATTCTTTTCTACGCGAAAAATTTGTACTAAAATAGTATAACTGTGTAAATTTTTTATCAATTAAAATTAATAACAAAATTAAGGTAATTAATCTTAATTAATTTATCTAGATGTAACATAATGCTAGCTCACTATTTTCATTTGACTGGTCAAGCAAATATGGTTCGTCACTGACAGTATAGAAGAAAACACAAAATGAGCCATTGGGCTTGGTGGAGTGGATGCCATAGTCTAGTTGGATTGTAGGCACTAGGCGTAGTCCATCTAGACCATGGATCCCAATATGCAATGAATTTTTAGGTTAGTTAATTATTTAATTAATATCTTTAAGAATAATGGGCTCCTTTTCCAATCATTAAAGTTCTACTAGTTAAGGTCTTAGTTAAGTATCATATATAATAAGATAGGCAACATTTTTTATATAATAAATGTATAGCATGTATTAATAATAAGCAAACATAACAACATCTAGGAATATAAACATACAATAACTCAAGTATGCCTATGTGCAAAATCTTAAAGACAAATACATTGCTGTAATAATTTGTAGCCTCGTTCATGTTAGCTACCTTGGAGTAGTCAGATACAAACTAGCTTGGAACACAGATCCCATCCAATTAGTATATGCCTACTTACTACTGCTTGTTTTGGTCATAAATTTAATTAACAGAGCTCTTGAAGAAGGTTGATAATTAAATTTGTCTTACGTGTATAGCCATTGTTTATATCTTATGATCCACGACCCATAAAATGCTGCCTCAAGGTAGACAACTGTGAATCATATCCACATACATTTTCCTTTCGAAACCCAAATCTAGTATACCATCATGGTGAACAGCCTAGTCAATGTCACCTAGTTTCACATATGGATTAACAATGGAGACCATGGGTCCTAAACAAGAACCCTCTTCCACTTAATATTTAAAAAACAAAACAAAATTTGTCTAAAAACATGCATGACCAATTGTATGAGTGGCACTCTTACTCTACATGACATGTTATCAAACATATAGCAAATCAAATCATAAAGCAAACAAGCACGGCATAAGGCATTTCAACAAGCAATATGTACATATGGCTGTAACATTATGGTCCCACTATGGAGAAAGGAAAATAAAGATTACAAAAATAAATCGACATATATCAGCCTTTATTTTTGCATCTACTCTTTGTATTTGTCTTCATATCTTTTTATTTTCTAAATAATCCTTTCAAATAAAATTCTCAAGATTTTATTAAGGATTTTTACATTATAATTTGATCATAATAGATCAAATTATTTTCCTGGGTTTCAAAATAATTTCCCATAATTTCTTCCTTACAAAATTAATAAAATCATTTAAATAATTTTATCCATAATTTTCTCTCATTGAAAAGTAATAAAACTATTCAAATAATTTTAATCCATAATTTTCTCCCATTATTATTTTCCATAAAAATAGGGTTGTTGGTAATCACCAAAAATTAAAATAGATAACATTAATTATTTATGATTTTTCCCTAGGGCTAAGGATTTGGTAACTATCCTATATCTAAATTCCAAATTTAGATCTTACCCAAATAAAATCTAGCTTCCCAAATTGAAATAATAAAAATTCAATTCTAGCTATTTGAATCCCATTCAAACTCAAGATTTTATTTGTTCCCAATCTTTCTTTTGATCTTAATAAATCAAAAGTAAAATTTCTAAACTCAAAATAATTTTACGCATAATCCTTCTCCATTAGAAAGATTAATAAAAATTATTTAAATAACAATAACGTAATAATTTTCCTTATTTAACATTATTATTATATATCATAATATATCATATATATTACTATATTATATTATTTATATATACAAAATAATATATAAAATATATTATACGTTATAACATATATTACATCTTTAAATATATATATATATTAATATTGTATATACTTAAAATGGGTTTGCAAAGCAGATTTATTTTTTCATTGGAATATGCCCATGCATAAAGCACAAGCTTTCTTTAATTCATGGGCTAGCAAGCTGGCCCACTGTCCCCTCTACAGCGCCCTTTTTTGGGCATGCTAATGTTGATTCCCGTGGCCGACATGACCACAGATATATGCATAAGAGATTTTATCCCTTTCGTGTGTTTCAAACAAGAAAGAAGATTATCTCATGCAATCCCATTAGGGTTCCAAACCCTAATACTGCATAATGTATAACAGTGTCTATTTGAACTCAAAAATTTCAAAAAAATTTTAGAAAAACAATTGTGAATATTTGAATAGAATGCTCCATCTTCACAGAATTAAATTACATAAAAAACCATATACCGTTTCCGATTTACATGAATTCTAAGAAGCAATAAATTCTAAATGGCGATGATAGATCACAATCTATTGCAATTACAATTTCATGAATAAACCCTAGATATATATTTCTAAACTCTAAGGAACCATGACCAGTAATAATTAAAATTAAATAAATAATTATAATTACCATTCAACATAAATTCCATGATAAAAAATAATTAATATTGCCTATGCATATTGATTCACATATAGAAACCCTAGAGTGCCATCTCTCTAACATATCAATTCAATGCATAAGGAGTAAAATTTAGATCATATATTTTATGTGTATAGCATAATCATGAGTTCTCTCTTATACAAATTGTTGGAAAAATCGGTTTGGTGTCATAGTGGAATTTTAAAATTTTTATGAATCAACTAGGAAACTAATTCATGATATTATAAACAATAAATTCAATCTAATTTAAAGTACTCGTTGGAGGCCAAAAACAACACTTTTGACTAAATACTTATTCAACAACGAATCTCTAGCATTAGATTTTCAATACTATTCTCTTCGTTGAGATCGTTGTATGTGTGGGCACAATTCATCAAATCTCCACCACAGCTACACTCTTTCCAACCATTAAAGTGATTAAGAACATAGGATTGCTAAAGATGAATAATCCAAGCTCTCCTCTCTAATTTGCACTTAGACAGTCTCCGAGAATAAATGAAGACCTAAGGCCTTTATTTATAGAAGTAGTAGAAAGAGTAAAAAATCTATTCAAATTAGAAGATAATTTTCTCTGCTTTATTTGCAATTTGTGCCACCCTCTAGGAGATTATATCTAAAATTTCAACCAATCACAATGTAGGGATTTGTGATTATTCGCATCATTCAAGATAACTCCAATTCAGATAATTCCAATTCAATTAGAATTTCATTATCCAAGATATTTACTTAATTTAATAATCATGAATAATTATCCTTTATTCATAATTTAAACTCAACAAGGATTTAAATTAATTATTCAAACACAATGTAAATAATTAATTATCCAAAATCCCAATTACCAATTTGCATAATAATTTTCTAGGATTAATTAAATAATTAATTCTTCTAGATAATGCAGATATGACAGCACTCCCTAGTGGGCTACACCCACTAACAGTCTAAACTTGCCCGATCTGTCGTAAAGAAATTCGTGAGCTAGTAGTAGGACTCAATGAATATATATAATCAAACTCCAATAACAACATATAAATTAATCCCAATTAATTATTTATTTAATTATTAACTTTTGTGTTTCTCCACTATAGACCTAAAGCTACACTCCTAATAATATACTGTATTTCGAGACTCCTGAAATATGAATCTTGTCTATGACTTCTCATATTATGTGTATCCCTATAGGTTATTCATAATCGAATGAAAGACTTACTTCCATTTTACCTTCTGGTTATTTTATCTCAAAGTTCTATTATTTCACTATTGGAAAATTCATTCCTTTTGTAACACATCCAAAAGGAATATCATCCGATTATCATATGTATCCAAATGGTTGAGCCTCATTATATTTCCCATCACTCAATAATGTTTTTAAAAGAATAACATTAACTCTTTGTTAGAGAGCTATAGATTCTGTATTTGTAGATTATGCACTCATCGAATATAAGTTACATCTCTAACATTCGAACAATGGTGCCTTCGTTCAATGAAACTTCTACCTTTAGCATATCAAAAGATATAAGCTATAAACATGGAGTCATAAATCCACTTCAAGATTAAAATAACGCATAAATAATTACCAAAGAAACTTGATCTAAATTAAGTGGAATTAATATTAAATTAATCCAACTTAGGTCCAGCCTAGTATGTGACCACCATTAGGTCTACCACACCAATGTGTCTACTATGCAATCAATTCGCTCTGACAACCAAGATAAGCCGTTTGCCCAATTAGATGTAGATCCCCATTACAGTCATGCTATGCATAAAGTGCCCAACTCTATGCATAGACTGTGGACTATACAATTTAGATTATTAATCTCTAAATCAGATCTTTCAGCATATAAATTCGATATATGCTCAATTCTAAGATTTGGTTCCAATAGTTATACAATCATTAATATGATAGTAATATGAGGACTATTATTAACACAAGTAATATTCGTATTATTATACGTTTCACCTTAAAAAGTTATAAATACAACTAAAGTGTTAATTACTTAAGGCATTAATTCTAGCATATTAAAAGTTCTAAGACATAGTGGAGCATATGTTAGGATAGAATTGAGTTGAAGCTTATGGTATTGGATCACATAAACCGAGGTAGGGCTTATGGTATTCCATTACTATGTTATACTTGGTAATTGATTTTAATTATGGATGCTGGTACTTGTCTATCGAGCTCTTGTTAAAACCTCAGTTGTTGTCCACTAAATGTATAGCTATAGTCTTAGAAGTTTAGGTCGTATAGAGGGCGACCTTAGGGGAATGGCCAAAAACCCCAATCGGGCCACTACAGTGGTTAAAGCCCTCCAATGTAAGTATAAATTATCATTATGATTTAAACAAAATCATATGTTATAGTTGTTATTTGGTTAGCTGGATTCTTAGCGTAATATTTATTTAAATTCAATAACTTGATTCTTAGCATTATATTTATTTAAATTCAATATTTTTCTTATTAAATGTTATTCTTGTGTTTTAAAGATTACCCTATTAAGCCTTTTCATTTGAAGTTTTTGTTTTAAAATATTGCCCCTAGGAGGATCTGAGTATGCTGCAGAGTAGAGTACAGATTGGTGAAGCTTGTAGAGTTCTTGAGTAGTGTTGTAATTTTCATTTGCAATTTAGTTGTATTTCTGTTTTCAAGGCATGCAATAATTTATTTTATTTTCATACAATTTCTTTTATTTTTTGTTGGATTGTGGTTTGATGTATGTTTTTGCTATTTTCTATACTTTAATTATGTGTAACAAGATTATGAGCTTCAGGGGTCCCGAATCATGCCATTGCGGTATTTAGACTTTGTTAATTTCATATTTGGTGTGTTTTCATGAATTTACTATAAATAATGTTTTTCATAATTCAACCTTTTTCATAAAAATATAGTTTTTAAAGGCTTTTAATAAATTTTGAATTTAAATTCAAGTTTTAAATGAGTTATGTTAATTACTTAATTATTAATTATTTAGATTAATTAATTTGCCTCGTCGTCGTATTTGGCTTTGGGTCGTAAGAGACCGGCAATGACAACTGTCAAATTAGATTGTTTTAGTTGCCAAAGCTTTATTAATTTGGCACTTGTTTGATTATTGGGGAGTGTGTTTGAAATAAAATGATAAAAGTCGAATAGTTGATTAATATTTTAAGTCATGTTAGACATTGTTTCTATAATATTTGAGATTGTGAAATGGAAATAGCTTCTTTTAGGTTTGGTTATTTAGTGGGTGAGTGGAGTCATCTAGTTAGAGGAACCTTCGTTGATGACAACCAACCCTAAAAGATGACTAGTGGTCATCCGATGAGTGACTTTAACAACTGGTCACTCATTGACTTTAACTAACAACTACGGTGTAAATCTAATGGTTAGCTAACGAGTGCTTTTGGCCATTGTTAATGGATGAGACCGATATTAATAACGTAACAATATAAATAGTAAAATTTCTGTAGTTAGACTATAAAAGAGAAATACAATATAAAAGACCAATATTATCTAAGAATGAGAATAGGCATCACTAAATAATGGATTAAAAGCAATTCCTTGCTTGAGGGGATCTCTTTTGATCGCATTATAAGAAAATGAGATGGCATGCTAAAAACCACATATGATTATGGTTTGTACAATATCTTATTTGGTTTTAAGATTTATGTCGCTTTCATAGTATTTTATCTTTCAAAAGCCATTAAAATGAGTAATTAATCGAACAACTAATGTCTCCACTTGTTATACATGCAACGGAAAGTAATGCATAATCTTGTTAGAAATCTTTAATCCAAATATTCTTAATTCTTTAGAACCTTAAAATATCAATATCATAGTCTTAGAATCATATTATGCCAGATTATCAAGATATTGAATTAAGGGAAAAATATTTGTATCTATGATAGCAGCTATTGGTCCTTTTGCAAAATTATTATGACTATAGATGAATAGGATATTGTCTTTCTCAATCAAATCACCTTAGTTCTTCAATGGGCACTTTTTTTCCCTCAATGGGGAGAGGAAAAAGCCAAGAGAATGATTTGATATATTGAGGACCGTTACCTATGATATCTCTATATACTTTTCCACTAGGATTTTATAAAATCTATTGGGTCAGTATTGGTATCCATTCATTAAACTTATACCCAGTTAGTAGCCTATGAGCTTTCTATAAATAGATCATTTAAAATAGCCCACTATAATTAAATAACCATAATTTAATTGTTATAATTAATATGTTGTCCATAACCTAATGGGAAACTTAAAATTTCTCAACAATCACCCACTTGGCTACCTATCATTCTTACAATAATTATATCATAAGTTCCTTAGGGGTACAAATTTATCCTATTTACCTTTGGACTACATTTTAGTTTCAATCTAGTCCCTCTCCTATATTACTATGATATCAAAGCGGCTTTCATCACACAAAATCGTAACTAAACTTTCAATGGTCATCATACCAACATATTCAATGACATCGATCAAGTATGGATGAGTAGCATGAAAATTACATGCAATGTGATCTCAAACATTGCCTATTTCCAACTGGTCCTATTTTAGTCTTTAGTGATATCAATCCCAAATCATTAGACATAATGTAAATACTGCATATCGAAAAATAAATTAACATAGAGATAAACCATAAACCAACAATTTTACTTCGTAGAAAATTAAAACATACATATAAATGTTCAAGTAAACATTGAACATCCAAAATCAATTCCTACTAAACCAAAGTATCATCAAATAAACCAACACCCATATGAGAAGTATGCTCATGAAAAACCTTGGATGATAAACCCTTGAATAATGGATTTGCTAGCATGAAGTTTGTTCCTATATGTTCTATGGAATCTTGACCACTCTAAACTCTCCTTAACAACCAAAAACTTAATGTCAACATGCTTTGACTTTATAGAGCTTCTATTATTGTTGGAATATATTATTACTGATTTATTGTCACAATATACCTTTAATGGCATTTCAATGTCACTAACCACACGTAGCCTAATGATAAAGTTTGATAATCATATCCCATGATTAGATGCTTCATAACAGACTATGAACACTACAACCATGGTTGAAGAAGCGATGAGTGCCTTGCTTAGCGCTCTTTCAAGAAATAACTCCTCTAGCCAGCATATAAATGTAGCCCAACGTGGAACACTTGCTGTTTTAGAATCCAGCATGATCAAAATCAAAAAGCCTGATGATCTCTAAACTATCTGATCTTCAATAGGTAAGCACAAAGTCTTTTGTTCTCTACAAGTAATGCATAACCCATTCGGCTAGTTTTCAATTTTCTATTCCTGGCTACTCAAATATCTGCCCAATACTTCCACTATAAAAGCTATATTTAGATGTGTTTAAACTTGAGCATACATTAAACTTCTTACAATCGATGCATAAGGAATATTTTGCATCTTTTTTCTTTCAAGATCATTGTTGAGGCATTGACCAAGATTAAACTTGACTCCTTTACCAATGGCAGATCTTGTGATGAATAATCCTTCATGCTGAATCTACTTAAAACCTTTTTAATATAGCTCCTTTGTGATAACCTGAGAATACCTCGAGAGCAATCTCATAGTATCTATATGCCTAAAACAAAAGAGGCTTCCCTAAGATCTTTTATCTTAAAATTCTACCAGAATTCTCTTGGTTTTGTACAATAAGCCTATATAGCTATTTGTTAGTAGAATATCATTGACATAAAAAATCAAGAAGATTAATTTACTCCCACTAAACTTGTGACATACAAAATCATCAACCACATTTACCTCAAAACCATACAAGATAATTATTCGATGAAACTTGTGATACCATGGATGGGAAGCCTGTTTGAGACCATAGATAGATTTCTTTAACTTATAAACCATAGGCTTTGGATCTTCAAATGTAAAGTTTTCTGGCTAGATCATATAAATTGTCTCATCAATGTCTCCATTTAGAAACAATCTTAACATCCATCTAATCTAGCTATAAATCAAAATGAGCCACAAGTGCCATTATTGTCTTAAAAAAGACTTTTAGTAAAACTGGAGAAAAAGTCTCTTATAATCTATGCTTTCCTTTTAAGTGAAACCTTTGGCAACTAAACGAGCCTTATATCTCTCGACATTTCCTTTCAAATTCCTCTTAGTTTTAAATATTCATTTGCAACAAATGGGCTTTGCACCTTGAGGCAACTCAACCAGATCTCAAACATCATTGTCTTTCATAGATTTCATCTCATCTTTTTTGGCATCAATCTACTTTTGAGAGTTTGAACTTTGCATAGCTTATTGGAAGTTGATTGGATCATCTTTTGCTAAGCCTGCATCAACTTTATGTTCTTGGAGAAAGACAATACAATAATCCAAAATCAAACTTCTCCTTTCTCTAGTGGATCTCTTTAATGGTACTTCTTGAGGTTGTTGAGTTTGCTCTATTAGTGTATTAGCAAGAACCTCATTGTTGTCTTGTTTTGGAACAATGTTAGAAATAAGAGCCTTATCAGTATCGTCTTGTACCAAAGTTGTATTTTGAACAATGGTAGGAATTAGAGCCTGACCATTATCAATGGCAATTTCTTCTTCAAAGACAACATTTCTTACTTTATCTTGCCCTCCAAGCTCAACATCTTCAAGAAATCTCACATTTCCCATCTCAAATAAGGATTGGTAGTGAGATCATAAAACTTAAAGCCCTGAAAGCACTCAACATATCCAACAAAGTAGCAGCTAACTGTTCTTGAGTCTAGTTTCTTTTCATTTAGCCTATTAGGCTATTTCTTAGCTGAACAACCCAAATGTATAAGTGCCTTATGCTAGGTTTCTTGCCTGTCCATAGTTCATAAGGAATTATGACTACCACTTTGATTGGAACCATGTTAAGGATATATGCTGCAGTATTTAGTACTTTCCCCAAAGCTATTTAGGAAAACAAGA
The DNA here is from genome assembly GCA_002024485.1 of Artocarpus camansi. Classification (NCBI taxonomy): domain Eukaryota; kingdom Viridiplantae; phylum Streptophyta; class Magnoliopsida; order Rosales; family Moraceae; genus Artocarpus; species Artocarpus camansi. The sequence goes on from LNSY01185105.1 coordinate 13,500, forward strand.
ATGACTAATCATACTTCATACCATGTCCTTAAGTGTTCTGTTTCGTCTCTTAGCAACACTGTTCATGTTGGGTTTACTTAGCATTCTGTATTGTAGGATGATTCCACATTCCTTCAGGAAGAGGGCGAAAGGTCTTGGACATTGTTCTCCTAAGCTGTCATATCTACCATAGTATTCACCACCACGGTCAAATTTGACAGCATGAATTTTCTTGCTAGAAATCTTTAATCCAAACATTCTTAATTCTATCGAACACTAAAAGATCAATATCACAATGTTAGAATCATACCATACTAGATTATTAAAAAAACTGAATTAAGAATAAACACATGTATCTATGGTAGTAGCTATCGGTTCTGTTGCAGAATTATTATGATAGGTGAACGGTTTATTGTCTTCCTCAATCAAATCACCTTAATTCTTCAATTGGTTCTTTCTCCTCTTGATGGAGAAAGGAGAAAGCTAACAGAATGATTTGATATATTAAGAATCATAACCTATGATTGCTTTATATACTTTTCTACTAAAATCGTATAAAACCTAAGGGTCAGTATTAGATATCTACACATTAAATCTATATACATTTAGTAGCCTATAAGCTTTTTATAAATAGATTATTTAAAATAACCTATTATAATTAAATAACTATAATATAATTGTTATATTTAATATGTTTCCTACAACTGAATCGGAAACATAAAATTTCCCAACAAGTCACCCTCTCAAAATTGAGCCTTAAAAATATTCAGATGTATTTGGCTTGTTGTAGAAACTGAAAGTTAGATTTTTTCTCTTATTACAGATCAAGACAAAATTTGTGCACGTGGAGATAATTTTGAGGCGATCGAAATTTGAGTCGTGCGAGGGGTAGTTTGCCAACAATTTTTGTTTTAGATTTTTATAATTTTTTTGTTATTTTCTTTTGGTAATATGGTGTTTTGGACTTTTTCTAGTAACACGGGTTTTCGCATGGACTTTCGAATATTTGTAATATGATGGTTAATATGAATTTTTGTGCATTTTTTTTTTTATGATGTGGTTCGTGTTGCAGTTGGGTTTTTTTTTTTTTTTTTTTTTTT
>LNSY01186496.1:0-10330 GCA_002024485.1 Artocarpus camansi
CACAAGATTCTTCTATTCGTAAGTATATCGCAATGAAATTAGTTTAAAATATCATAGCAACAAAAAAAGAATGTACGTGGAAGGACTAGAGGCATTAATGCAAGTAACTTGGCGGCTAAGAAGTCTTTACTTAGAGTTCAACGCAATGAAGAAGTGCTAAGAGTTGTTGGTTCCAATGCTTCCATGTTCAAGAACGAGACAGGGATCATTGTTTGGGATACAGTTGGAGAAATTGTAATATGTCTTTATAACATGTTTAAGATCAAATATTATATAGATATAAGTTGGAGGCTGCAGCACTAGAGGTACAAAACAGCACAAAATGGGACAAGGCCATTGGGGCCTCGGAGCCTAAAACCAGGGCTACGACACCTATTTGAAAAGTGCTGGCACCATCGCACCCATTGTCGTAACATGTGCAAAATTTGCCAATCGAGTATAGCTCCGCGATGCCAAAAAGCTGCTGCCATGGTGCTCTCTTGTAGTAATTTATATTTAAAAAATGTCTTTAGACATTCCAAATTGGTATATTCGTTGGTTGTGTGCTTTCATATAAACTGAAACATTCATTAGCAATATACACATCCGTTATAATAGATGTATTGAGACATGAATACACCCATTTACAAGTGAAGAGATGCCTTTACATTTGATGAGATACCTTTGTGTAAAGGTTGTATATATTGGTTCGTTTGTGATCATCCTTCAAATAGCACCCCTATCTTTGTTTAATCTCCAGTGTTATTATAGAATTCATGTCTTATTTCGGAACACCATATTGTTGCTAAAAATAGGGTTTAAGTGTTTGTTTTATTTTGGAGGTAATTTGCCATAAAAATTCTTAGCAAACTTTGAGAAGTGAGGAAAAATAAAGCCATTAAAGAAAGTATTCGTACACACCTTAAACACATTTCTATTTTCCAAAATTTCTTAGTCTCCATTCTCTCTTTTTGCCCAAAAATACTCCAACAATCTTAAAGGTTTTAGTTTACTATGATGGAGGCTGACAAGGATATGATGTTTTCTCTCGATCCAAATGTTCAAGTTGATCGTTTCGATGGCACTAATTTTACTTGTAGGATGAGGACATTGTTCTTTTATCTGTACATCCTCAAAATCGCTTATGTGCATGATTCAAAGATGGAGGCACTTCTAGAGCCAAAGGAGGATGATTCCCACGATGTGAAGATTGCAAGAGGGAAGTGTGAAGATGATGAAGTAATGTGTCAGTGTCACACTCTCAAAACACTATTGGAGAGGAACTATGGTCTCTATAACTCGATGCAATCTCCAGTAAAGATTTGAAATACTCTTGAGTACAAAATCGAGAAAGATGGTACAGACAATTCTTTATTTTAAAATATTTAGAATTTGCCATGATTGATATGAAGTCTGTTCTTGATCAAATACATGCATTGCAAGTCATTGTCAATGAGCTTCATGAATTTAAAATTAAGATTTCTAAATCGTTCATAGTGGGGATTATTATTGCTAAATTAACTCAAAAATGCAATGGTTACAGAAAGAAACTCCTTCATAAAAGAATTGACATAACTTTAAAAGAATTACAGAAACACTTAAAGATCGAAGAAAAGACTAAGTCTTGTGATTCCAAGAACAAGATATTGAATTCTTTTAAATTTGATGTTGCTAGTAAGTCTCAAGGGAACAAAGTCAATGTCTTCAAAAAGAAATCAAAAGAGAAATTTGAAGAGATTTGTGTAATGGTCTCAAAAATACAAATTGGCATGATTATTAAAACTAATTTGGTTGTAGCTAGGTCCTTTGATTGGTGGCTCAATTCTAGTGCCACCGTTCATATTTGCAATGACAAGAAATTATTCTTGTCATACTAGTGGAAGAGGAACGACAAACGATTCTCATAGGGAACCATGATGTAGCAGTAGTTGCCGGAAAAGGTGTGGTTGAGATTACTTTACCTTCTGGAAAGCAAATGACTTTGAGCAATATCTTCTATGTTCCTAACATAAGGAAGAATATTGTATTTGCTACTTTAATATGTAAAAATGAACTAAAGATTGTATTTGAGAATGATATATGTCTTGTTTCAAATAATGAAACCTTTGTGAGAAAGGGTTATTCATGTGCTGGCATGTATAAACTTAACATTAATAATAAAAAATCATGAATTCTATAAATATGGTTGACTCTTTTGATGTTTGGAATGCTAGGTTAGCTCACTTAAATTTTACATATTTGAAATACATGTCTAAACATAGTTTAATTAATTGTAAAGAGCAAAAACATGATAAGTGTGAATTTGCTTAAAAGCAAAGATGACTAAGACACTGTTTCCTAAAGCTAAAAGAAACACTCAAATATTAGATTTGATTCATACCAATATTTGAGAGTATAATGGAATTTTAACAAGAGAAAGAAGAAGATACTTTGTCACTTTTATTGATGATTGTTTCATATACACATATGTGTACTTAATTAGAACAAAACATGAAGCCTTAGATAAGTTCAAACTTTTCAAGGTTGAAGTTGAGAATCAAAAAGATAAGAAAATTAAAATGGTTTGAAGTGATAGAGGTGGTGATACTATTCTAATGACTTTGATGCCTTTTGTGAAGAGCATAGTATTATTAACCAAATGTCAGCCCCTTAACTTCTAAACAAAATGGTTTCGCTGAAAAAAATAGGTCCAACATGATTAACTCTATGTTTCTTAATGTTAAATTGTCGAATAACTTATGGGGAAAGCTTTATTTACTACATGTCATGCTCATAATAGGAAAACATCTATGAAAACACAAGTCTCTTCATATGAAATATGGAAAGGAAGGAAACCAAACTTGATGTATTTAAGGGTGTGAGACTACTTAGCCTTCTATAGAATGCATGAACCTAGAACATCAAAGTTAGGTGTAAAAGGTATTAAATGTGCTTTTGTAGGATATGCTGAAAATTCTAAGGCATATAGATTGTTGAATCTAGATTCTAATGTGATAGTGAAATCAAGAGATGTTGAACTTATTGAAAATAAATTTATTGTTGACTCTACAATTGAATTAAATTATAATGTTGATCGACTATATGACTATACTCTTGATTCCTCCACTAATAAAAAGAAAATCTATGATATCTTTCAAACCAATGAAAAGTCAATGTGAATGAAAAGACAAGAGTTTAGCACCAAATTTTATTTCATCTCAAGCTGGTTGAAGGAGATAGAAATAGTGGACTTAATTTTGTTGCTACATATTGAAGAAGATCCAAAGACATTTAGTAAGGCTATGTCATTTAGAGATGCCTCTTTTTGGAGAGAGGTTGTAAATGCTGAAATAGACTTAATAATGTCTAATGAAACTTTATTTTTTGTTGTTGTCTCTTCAGGATCGAAACCGATAAGCAACGAATGGGTGTTTAAAATAAAGTACAACATCGATGGGTCTATACAAACATTCAAGGCTCGATTGATAGCCAAAGGCTTTAAACAAAAGCATAGTATAGACTACTTCGATACATATGCTCAGGTAACTAGGTTGACACATATTAGATTGTTATTTGCAATTGCTTCTATATATAATTTGCATGTGCACCAAATGGATGTAAAAACAACTTTTCTAAATAGTAAACTTGATGAGGAAATCTATATTGAATAATCTGAGGGGTTCGTGTTGCCTGGAAATGAGAACAAGGTTTGCAAGTTACTCAAGTTGCTTTATGGATTAAAATAAGCACCAAAACAATAGCATGAGAAATTTGGTTCCTTGATATTGTCTAATGGTTTTAAGCATGATAATGCAGATAAACGCATTTATTCTAGATTTACAAATGATTTGGTGTGATTATATGTTTATGAGTTGATGACTTACTTATCTTTGGAACAAACATGCAACAAGTTCATGATACTAAGAAGTATCTAACTTCACAATTTAATATGAAGGATCTTGGTGAAGAAGATACTATCTTTGGTGCAAAAGTGAGGAAGCGTAGTGGGGGGTTGCTCGTTGCGTCAATCTCATGATATTAAGAAAATACTTCTTAAATTTAATCATTTGAAGTTTAAAGAAGCGAATACCCCATATGATTCTAGTATTAAATTACTAAAAAATGCTAGCCAAGCGGTAGCACAGTTTGAGTATGCTAGTGTAATTGATAGCTTAATGTATGCTATATATTTTACAAGGCCAAACATTGCTTTCGTGGTGTGCAAAATGTCAAGGTATATGAGTAACCCAAGTGTTGAACATTGGAATGCAACTAATAGACTTCTTGGTTATCTCAAAAGGACCATTAATTTGGGTTTGTTTTACATTAATTAGCCCATGGTACTAAAAGGATACTCAGATGCTAGTTGGATATCCAATGTAAGTGATAATTTATCCACATCTAGTTGGATTTTTGCAATTGCAGGAGAAGTTGTGTCTTGGGCTTCTAAGAAACAAACATGTATAACTCACTTAACAATGGAAACTATTTATAGCACTTGCAACTACGGGCAAAAAAGCAGAATGGCTAAGAAATTTAGTGGTTGGTATTGAGTTATGGCCACAATCGATGCCATCTATTTCTTTGTACTACGATAGTGAAGCTACATTGTCTAGAGCTTAAAACAAAGTTTATAACAGAAAGTCTAGGCATATTAGCTTGAGACTTAAGTATGTGAAATAACTAATAACCGATGGTGCTATTAATGTTGTTTATGTTAGGACTAACAAGAACCTAGTAGATCCCATGACAAAAGTTATTTTTAGAGACTTAGTAAAAGATACATCTAGTGAAATGAGACTAAAACCTTTTATGTAAGAGTCACCGGTGATGGAAACCCAACTATACAATACCACAATTCTATAGTTAAATGCGGTAAGAACAAGTCGCCGTTATATGATGGGGTAAGCACCCAAAAATTTATTATACCTTCAAGGATGTTCAGTGTACGTAGCTACATGGTTGAGTTAACTATTTACTCTTAATGAAGTTCAAATCTCAAAGTATCTAGAAACATGATTTGAATCTTCATCTAAGTGAACATAAAGAATGGTACTGTTTCTAACAAGACCACGGTTTAGTTTGGTAAATGTTCATGAATCCAAGATCATGTACAAGCCCGTAATAGTGCAAAAATGATTGGAATGTAATTTGAATTTTGGGATATCTAATATATAATATATTTTCGGTATTTGCTTACGAGACAAACTATAATGCAAAGTACACTATTGTCTTGTATATTCTTTGAAGTATGTTCACTAATTAAAGGTTAAAATTGATAGATTCCTTCTTGTATGTATGAATTTATCATTTTTAAATCTAGAAAAATATTACAATCTAAAGGGATATTGTTGGAGAGATTATAACATATCTCTCTAACATGTTTAAAATCAAAGATCACATGGCTATAAGTTGGAAAACATATTTTTGGTATGTTTAGATTCAGCTCAGAGTGCCATAGCCTCCAATGATACAAAAAAGCATAAAATGGGATAGGGCCGCTGAGGCCGCAGAGCCCAAAACAAGGGCCGCACCTATTTGAAAAGGTGCTAGTGCTGCAATACTCGCCGCTGTAACATGTGCCAATTTTGCACAGCAAGCATAGCATTGAGGCTCCAAAAAACTGGCGCTGCAATGTTTTTCGTGCTAATTTATATTGAAAAATTGTGTCTTAAGACATGTTGTGAACTAATGTATTTGTTGGTTGTGTGCTTTCATATATACCTAAACATCAATTAGCAACAGACACATTTATTGTAATAGATATATTAAGACACGAATACGAGTGAAGAGATACCTTTACATTTAATGATGTACCTTTGTGTAAAAGTTGTATAGATTAATTTAGTTGTGATCATTCTTCAAATGGCACCCTTGTCTTTGTTTAATCGCTAAAGTTATTACAAAATTCATATCTTATTCCAGAACACCATATTATTACTAGATATAGTGTTCAAATGTTTGTTGTATCTTGGGGGTAATTTTTTATAACAACTCGTTAGCAAACTTTGAGAAGTGGGGGCAAATAAACCTTTAAGAAAAGTACTCATAAATTTCTTAGCGTACATTTTCTCTCTACACACAAAAATACTCTAATAGATACCATACCACTCACTTTAGAAAAGTTTGATAAGCTTTCTGATGTGATCAAACTTGAGATATATGGAAGATTATCAGTAAGTTATATTATACTCTCTTTCAATGTTCATATTTGTTTGTATCTATTTTTTTATATTATATTTTATTCATAGAACAAATATGTGATCGATTTTACACAACAACCACGCCTCAACCCTATAATCGTCCAAATATGTCAACAAAGATTCAAGCAATTTCAACGTGTGCTCCACAATCACTATGAAGATATTCTTGCATCGAATGAAGATCCAAAAGCAAACCGTCATGAGTTAGCGAAGAATAATACGGATTGGGAATGGTTATGTAATCATTTTGGTAGTGATGCATACAGGGTGAATTCTAACTTAAATGAATTGAAATTTTAACTTTTTAATGCATTTATTACTTATTTACTCTATTAATTTTGACATGATCATTTAGAGACAATCTGATGCTAACAAGGCTAATCGTGCCAAGATGAAAGAAGTGCACAAAGGTGGCACGAAATCCGTGGCAGAGCATGAGTTGCAATTGGTAATTTTCATTCTTTTTATTTTGTTACTTATTAATTATAAAGAACATCTAAAACAATCGTATTCTATTTTGTAGACTACAAAGGATCACAATCTGGGCAAGATTGCGTTGTACAAACATACTTATTGAACCTCAAAAAATGGGTTGGCAAGTGATGTGGCTGACCAAAATTATGCGAGTATTGTGATAGTCTTTACATACTATTGTGCTTATTAATATTGCTTTTGTTATGGGTTAATTATTCTGCATATTCTCATTAATATTGCTCTTGCTATGGCTGAGCAAAATTATAGATATGCATTGATAAAAAGAAATTACATATTCACTGCCCGGGCTATTACTAAGTGAGTTGTAACCGTTAACTTTTTTGCCCACAATTTAGCTTAGTGAGGCCTTTTGCCTAACAGACTATGTAATTTCTTTTTATCAATGCACGTCCCATTACCCAAAAAAAAAAAAAAAGGCTCATTCTGCATATAAAGAAAAAGACTGCTTTGAAAAGTAAAAGAATTATGCTACGTAGAAAAATGTATATGAATGCCTTGCTTGTGCTTATTTGACTAGACACATTTTAGTGACCAAGGTTACTACGTAGAAAAATGTGAATGAATGCTTTGTTTCTTTCTTTCCTTTTTTGTTTGTTCCTTCAAATTATGTGTTTTTTTTTTAATTGTCATATTCATGACAAGATTTTATTTTTTTAGAATGAGATGCTTGAGAAAAAGAAACAACGGGAACAACAACGTTAGAGGAAGGAGTGGACCCAACTTCAAAGTAGATGACGCCAAAATATTTGCTCAAGCTCTATGTGCAAAATCTTCTACAAGAAACACAAGAACGATTGGGAACGCAACAAGTTCAACATCAACAATCCATGGCTGCATTGGGGTCCAACCAACGAGTAATGATAGAAAAGATTGCCTCCAAGTATATCAGCCAACGAATTCAACCGCTTCCCTCTACTTAGTAAAAATTTTTTAAACAATTTAGTAATAGCTAGTATCAAAAGACATATGTTATATATGGTTTGTCGATTATATTTGATGTAGGATTATTTGTGTTTTTGGTCTTTACTTTTTTTATTACTCTACATAGGTTTATAGTATATATGTTTAATTTTTTATTCTTGTTTTTATAATATATTGAAATTATGTTTCAGTATACACTCTTATGTCATTGTTTTTGAGATGGATAATTTGTCTCTAAATATTATTCAAAGAGACAAAAATATTTTCATATAAAATACGTAATTAAATAAATAATTTTAAAAATAGTTTCGATAATGAATAATTGTCTCTAAAATCGATCTTGTTTGCTCTCCAAAGATGACTTTTAGGTACTGCAAATCTTTGTTTCAAAATGTACTTTTATAGACCAAACAATTTAGTCTCAAAAAGTAAATAATTTTGTCTAATAAAGTTACCAAGTAATTAAAACTTGGTCTAAATTAATTACGTCTAACATGTTTTTTAGACCAAATTTTATTTTTTTTGGAGACACTTTTTGTATCAAAAAAACATATTTTAGAGAGAATTCGATTTTGTCTCTAATTATCTATAGAGACTAGCTTTTAGAGACCAATCCTGACAAAATAAATTTTTGTCTCTAAATGATTTAGCGACAGACTCATCATTTTAGAGACAAAAAAAAAAATCACCTCTAAAATTGTTATTTGTTGTAGTGACAGTGCTTACAAGAATGGCGGGAGACAAATGCACTCACAGTTTCAATCTTAAATAAAACCAACATATTAATAGAACTCTTTAATTATAAATTACTATTTTATTATTTTTAATGTAACTCTACCAAATACTTGAAATTGTACTCTTGAAATTATAAACTCATACTTTAGAGTCATCTATTTAATATAGTTATTATGTATAAATTGTCCTCTAAATAATTCATAATTAGAATCAGTTAAAATCCGTTAACCTATCTTAGTACTTCTTCATCCTTGAGTGTCATTAATTCTTAAATAAATAATAAATTCATAAACTTAATCATGAATTGAGGTCTTATATTATTCAAGACTCGAATCAACACTCAAGAGAATTATTTATTTGCTTCTCGTTAGAGAAGGTATGGATTTCATATTATAATATTAATATTTTTCACTACTTACTTCATTATGCCTCTAAAATACAAGGGATAGGATTAAATACTCGAATCCATATTGAGTAAATCAAAAGTCATAATTCTATTAATAGTAACCCACTAATAACTTATGATTAAGATCATCTTATATATAATTAACAAGTTATTGTGATCAGAACTTGCTGCATTTAACAATAGTTATTTTTTGTTCATATTATATACTCTAAGTCCTATATAATCTTATTATGTACAGTGCATTTATTTAATGACTTACTATATTAATAATTCAGATAAGACTATTTCATTCTTAATAGAAATGACCTATACTAATAACACTCAATTAAAGATTCCATGCTTTGATTGAATAATTAATTATATATTATTGCCTATTTTAACTATCATTTTTAATTATTATCCTTTTGAACATAGCACTTGTATACAATATTTAAGGTCACATAAATCTATGCAAGAGTCTGTGTACCTATCAAAGAAGCTAAACAAACTCTATCCCTTGACAGAGCTAAAATCCTACTAACTGTGATCCTAACGATTATAAAAAAAAACCATACCTTGACCTTTGTCTAACTCATGACACCACCCCATCAACCTAAGAGGCATGGGCAACCTAGCCTCTAGAACAAACCTAGCCTGCATACACAATAATAAAACAACAAACATAGCCTAGAGAGCTGATGGGAAAACTATTGCCCTTATTACACCAAATACAGAGTACATAAACAACACAAAACATGAAAGTAGAATGCAGCCTCCACTGCGATCAACAAATCTAGGGTTCCTCAATGCCAGCCACGTAATAGCTATCCAACTTCGGCTAGCTGCCCATCGGAGAGCCCTCATGGCCCTTCCTTGGTCATCCCTACAGCAAGACCCGATCCACCTTAACCCGCTTTCAACCGGTGGCACGAACCCAAACCCAGCCACAGGTGGGCCCTTCAACGTCGGTGGAAAATGAAGGCTGGTCAAGCACATCTCCCTCTCCCAACTGACCCACCCAAGACCAAAAGGAGCACCGAGCCTCCCATAAACAACTCGAACGACTCTAGCACCTTCGTCCGCGGGCCCCGAACGTGGGCCAGCGGCGGAGGACCTTTTATCTCCCATCTTTGAACTTGAAATTCGATCTAAGCACAGATGTCCTCTAGCAGTACAAACTCTGACGACGTGCAGAGACCCTCCGGGCAAAGAATGGACACCAACGGACCAACGACACGTCGACCCACTAGTCACGACACACACTTTTTCTCTACTTTTCTCTAACTTGTTCTCTCTCTCCGCGTTTTTAAGGTATCTTTTGTGGGACTTCCTTTTCCCAAGAATGTTACCGAAACAATGAATGTACTTACTATTTCGTATTCTGTACAATTCATAAGATTCTATTTTTAAAAAATAATTATTTTAAATTGTGCTTTTACATTCCAACTCCTGCTCATAAATCCATTTACTAAAAAACGCGGTTATAGTTCTTCGTTCCCCTCCACTCTAACCATGCGCTGCAAAGGTTGACGTTCTTCACATCCATACCCATCAATGAGTATACACATGGTGAAGTACCTTAGTTTTTGCCTACATCATATATATATATATATATATATATATATATATATAT
>LNSY01187903.1:0-10877 GCA_002024485.1 Artocarpus camansi
ACCTCGAAAGTCATCAAAAATTCCAAAAGGGCCCCAAAATTTTGAAATCTTTTTCAATTAAAACTATGGGTTTTACATTCTGCCCACCTTAAAAAAAATTTCACCCTCAAAATTTCCTAGCACGACCTTAGTGGAAAACTAATCAAGTATGTTTCTTATATAGCTAGACTCAAGCTCCCCAAACTGCAAACACAATGACTTATTACCAAGTTCAAGACGACTTGGTGCTTATTATTTGTATCCAAAAGGGATGACGTGAGGGTTTGAAAATGATTACAGTTCTGAGAGCTAGTAAAACTCCACAAATATGCAAATCTAGTATTGAGAATAAATTTGATCACAATTAAGCTCCACTCAATTAAAACTCCAAATTCCTTAGTATATTGAAATAACTCAAAAGTACTAGTCTAAGGAAATACAATAATGGGCAAGACCTCAAGAAACAATAAATTTCTTATATATGCCCTATTTTTTCATTTCAAGTATCTACTCCCACCAAGTAAAATTTTACTAGCCCTTACTGATATCTGCTTGGTAAGATATGCAAACACCTACAAGACTCAAATTTATAACCATGACAAACATCAATGTATAACCACCATCTTTAATTCCTAAGTCAACAATGGTTTATCAGCTTATTCCATATTCAAAGATCTCAAACACCCATAAAAAGACCACAAACGAAGTCTGCAATTATTGAATCAATCAACTAGGGCCAAACCATCAACTAAAATCCTTAACTACAAGGTCCCTTTATTGTGTGAACAGTAATAAACTCACCTAAATGATTTGTCAAAGTCAGCGGATTAGGGTTCACCGCAAGTATAAATAAGCTCAATGCTATGTGCTACTAAAATTTCCAAAATGACTAACCATATGGTAAGGAATTTCCACTCAGTTACATTTAACATTCCTCAAGATATCATAACCTTAGGTTTTAAGGAACTTTATTCAGAAAGTTTCTAAGCAAAACCTCGAATGTGCATAACTTTAACTACAAAGTCTTATACGATGTGAAACTAGGTGCTACAAGTCACAATTTATAGGTTCTAAAAGGTTATTGGGAGTGGGCTTTGTATATCAAAAACTAGCGGTTTTAGTTCTTTGGTTTTACCGATTTTTGAAAAATACCGCTTTGGCGAATGTTACAAGAATATTCATAAAATATTCTACACAACTTCGAAAATTAAAAAATGGAGCCTAATTAAAGCTTACACTTGGATCTTTCCTAAGAGCCATCATATGCTTAATTTCAACACCATTAAGTCTCCAAAAAATGTAAAAGCAAGCAGGCCCATGATTTTTTTTTGTAAAATTTGCTACACTAATATCTAACTTCAAAAGTGCATACCTTTGGCCATGGGTTTCCAAATGACGTGAGTTTTTTTGTGGCTACATGAAGTTTAGAGGATACGCTTTAAATTCCTACAAGTTTCTAAGGCAGAAACTAAATAAATAAACACAGTTTTCTAATTCCCCAAGGCAGTCACTTACAAGGCTCTACAAGATCATCAAATTGTATACTAACTTAAAGACAACTAACCCATCTTGGTTGTGCTCTTTAATAATGGAACATACAACCAATTTCACATCCAAGAGGCTTACTAATATCCACAATATAAATGTGAACCAAAATAAGAGTCACACACCTATTCTTCACAACGACAATAACCTCATTAAGCAACTTACGGTATGTGTGTAGCTCTAGTCATGCCTCAATTTCTAGAATATTCATAAACATGAAAAATATACTTTCAAATAATCTTTAGTTTACACCAACACAACAAGAGAGCAAGTTTCCTTCCTATTGTTATTAAAAATGAGGCATAAACATAACTATGCTAGTGACATTACAACATGCTCCACGACCACACAATAAACATAACATTTCATTGAAATTTCTAAGAGGCCATTGTATTCACATCATTAGCAATGTGTGAGACCATTTACTAAAATAATATCAATATGTGTCATCTAGAGTTCAAATTGTATCGACTTTAGTTTTATAAATCATACAACCAAGCTCATGTTTATTAAGGAAACTACATAGCCACAAGCTTAGAACTCAATAATTTATTCATCAATATTATCACAGATTGAGATTGTACATCCATGACCTTACAATAATTTCAAGGAAGCATAAGAGTCAATAGCATTAAATTTAGCAAACAACTTTACCCTCTTGCATGGAATCATTTACGACTAATTCTACAAAAATTCCAATAGTTACAAAACCGATCTCCCTCTTAAAGTTAGCTAACAAAGCATTCTTTAAAGCTATTATAAGCCATTTTTCAAGCTCAATGAGCTTCACAAAAATAGGTTATAAACACATGTAGGTTTGGATTAAATTGGACAACTTTTGAGCAAACTTTGAAAAATCATATCTTAAGCTAGAAAGCTCCAATTTTTGTGATTCACAAGCCTAAACAAAGCTTAAGAAGTATACTTTTGATTAGTATTGATTAGTTGGTCATATGAAAACAAGTACAACTCTAGATTTGCTGATTGGCACCACTCATACTAAACCTTACACATACAAACATTATCAAACACTTTGAGAGCATATGATAGCCATACATTGCAAAGTTTCATTTGAACATATTCCAGCCCATGTGTATTATTAATAACTCAAATTTTGCACATTTATGCAATGGATTTTATATTCAAACAAGCTTCATAATCTAAACAAGGAATATCAAGACTAAATAGGGAATCCATGAAATCAAATGACTCTTGGAAGACCAAGGAGAAGACTTTACTTTGATAGACTTGGGAACTCTAGTAAGACCTCATATAATTAATACATAAACACCCAAACCTAATTTGGATCAATGGATTAATACAAAATGAAAAGAAAGGAAAAAGAAGAAATTTCAAGTTTCAAGCCACCAATAAATGACGTTTCGCATATTTATAAGAGGGTGATCAAGGGTGGCAAGTGCAATACTATCTTAAAACAAAGGTACAAAATAAAACAAAATTGGAATCCTAATGGTGAAACAAAAGAGAAACTTTAATAGGGGTCCAAGAATCGAGATGACATACCTCAAATTCATTAGCTTGACAAATTAGTGTATGAAGTTCACATTCTTATTGAAACAGCTTCCTAGTAGTTGACTTAAACTAACCAAAACCCAACAAGGTAAATTCTAAGAATCTTAAAACCATCGCTCTGATACCTAATTTGTCACGATCTAAAACCAAGGGTAGTGACTTAATTAAAATAATATTTTTAAGGGTCTAAGAGACAAAAACACTTGGAAACCATAGTTGGGCCCATAAAATTGATAAAAATAATTAAAAAATGCCCTGGAGTCCGTAAAATTTAAAATAAAAGACAAAATAAAAATAGAAAATTAAAAATAAAGATATACAAAACTTTAAATGATTGTTTATCAAATACGAAAAATTATAGTTGCATGGCTATCTTGAAAAGTAAATAAATAAAAATAATTTCAAATAACAATTAAACAGAGTTTCTAGAGGTTCAATCATCTAGTGGGAGAGTGTTCAATTCCATGTAGCATCCATGTGTCAATAAAGATCCTTGGGAGGAGGCACTAATGGAATAGCAAGCAGTATCGGCAATAATCCATGTCACGAGGATCAATTGACTAACCTGAAAGGAGAAAGTAAAGGGAGTGAGCACTCAGTGCCCATTAGGAATCTTATTACTCACCTCTCTATTTATCTTACAATTGATATGTTTTCTATAAAATCCTTACAAAGTTAATAAACAAATTATTGTATCAATATGAAAGTTATTCGAGTTCCTATTTTAACCAATGAATCAATTGTTAGAGATGGAAAGGAAAGAAAAAAGGATTTATAATGAGTTTTGTTGTACCTAAAATGAGCATCCTATGTCCATTATGCCCCAAAAGGGCACCCCGTGAAATAGGCCATGTAGCAATGAGGGTACCAAGATGTGTATGTCCATAGTGCCCAACAAATGAGCATCCCGTGTCTGTTATGCTCAACAAATGTGCACCCCATGGGATATAACTTTGAGTAACACTTTGGATAGCCTTAGAAATTGTCTGATGGTGCCGTATAAGATCTCAACAATCATGGGATCAGGTTATAACCAATCATTCTACCTAAATTAGTTAGTTTCTAACAAAATTTTGGCAACATAAAGACTATTTTTTGACTAAATCAAAATTTGAAACTTGCAAGAAAACAAGCTGCATGTATATTGTGGTGTGCCATGACTTCAAGATGCACCATCCAAAGCAATTTATATGCATCATTAACTCATAAAAGAATATCAACATCCAATTGTTCTACAACCATTGAATTAGATTTTTTTATGAAGTCATGAAACATGTGCAAATTTAACCATTGAACAATATTGACATCATGGTTCATAGGAGTACCTAGGCCTAAGAGCGACAACAACACCACAACAACCACAACAGCATCAACAACACCATCTACAACATCAATAAAGAAAATAACAACAACAACAGCAACAATAATAATGACAACAACAACAATTCAAACAATAATAACAATAACAATGATAGTAATCATAACAATAGCAATAACAATAACAATAACAATAACAATAACAATAACAATAACAATAACAATAACAATGACAATAATAATAATATCAACAACAACAAAAACAACAACAATAATAACAATAGTAAGAACAACAACAACAACAACAATAATAATCACACTTCAATAATCATAGGAACAATTACGTCAACAACAATAGCAATGCATTGCAATCCTAGTAATTGAATTTTCAATTCCAAATTTCTATTGACTAATTAAATAAAATATCACAAGAGATGAGTTATAAAGTCCTTATCGACTTAGTTGATGGTGTTTGATGGCAAAAAACTTCGTTTTGTAAAAACCACGCTGCCTGATGAAACTTTGAACACCAAATTGAGTCTTAAAATTCTTCCTCATAATTCCAACTTCACAGACATCTTTGGAATGTCAGGAATAGGCCGGGTAGGCATTTTTCTTGAATGGGATGGTCAGGTCAACCCATTGACTGGTTAAACTTACCAGTCAATAGGCATTGACCGACAGCCCAAGGGGTGGTTAAACTTACCATTCTTCCTCATTCGATCCTACGCAGTGCACACATAGTACAAACATACAGAATTAACATAAACTACAGTCCATTAGGAAATAAATCAAAGTTTTTATAATGTCCTATTATTATATGCCTTGGTAATAAAGTAAATAAACTGAACAACTCATGGTCTGCGTAAGAACGACAACAATATCCTACTCGATAGTGCACTACTACTCACTTAGAGGGGGGCAAAAGATTTAAACAAATGTGAGTTAAAGGCTCAGTAGGACTTGGGTTTCAAAATCATTTATAAGATAAAATAAAATAAATTTAAATGCAATTTTAGAGAAATAATAGATGATTTAGCAAATTTATACTTGCCTCTCTCCATCTGAGATTATCAAAATTCATCATAAATAATTAATCCAATTCGTGCTTACCGTTCATCATTTGTGATTATCTTGGATCACACATCACTTTTTCTTATGTGCAAAGCCTACTAAATCACTACCAAAGTGGCCTAATTGGGTTTCAAGACATGCTCCCAAGGTCATTTTCTACATGACATGATCTCTGTGTGACATCATTCACTATCATATCAGTCCAAACAGGGTTCCATGTTTGTTTGGTGTCCATTATCATTTAGTCATATCATTCTCTGGGTATTTTTTTACCGGGTAACCATTTACATTCATTATCATAAAGCATTGTTGTCATTCATTATTATCATATCCAATATCTGTTGGAAATAAATAAAAAAACAAGCAACTTGTTTTCTAAAAATGCTACAAAAGGTACAGAATGGCAAAAAACTTATTAATTTTTTTAAGTCATGGTTATTGAAAGAAGGGTCTAGAGTCCTACCTTATTTTCGAACACCATTCACGCTTACATTGCGAATCTTCGTTCTACTAAACATTAGCTTCTTAAAACCACAAACAACCTTAGATGTAGACTATATACATTAATCTCTAAACGTCGACATATATCACTACTATGCTATTCATAGTTCCTTAGTGTGCTTTTAGACTTAAAAAGATCATATATGAAGTCTTCATATTATTAGTGTTTTTGAACACAAAATCATATTCTTCTTAAAACATTTCTATATCATAAAATGATGAAAAACGATGGACAGAACTATCATTTTAGGCTATTAGGTTAACCTACTGACCATCTAAGTTTAGTCTACCGGACTAGTTAAGTTCATTTTATCGACCATACAAGTTCGGCCTGTCGAAATTGTGTGGTGCGATCGACCACACTTTACTAGACACGGTCAACCACGTGCTCGTGGTGTCCCGGTTGACTACGTTACATAGTATGTGGTCAATCATGTATTCACGAGTAGTATACTCGATTTTGAACTCCCGAGTCTTAAACCAAGATTAATTCACTCCAAATATGTTATAATGTACAAAAAACACATCCAAATGATCTATAAACGTGATATGAATCTTATAAACCTGAATTTATCCACATGCAACGTCATTATATCATTTTTGATGCATTTTTTCAAATAATTTTGAAAATAAACAAAAATTATAAAAACTAATTCAATCCAATTTTGGTCCAATTACGAGGTGCCTTTTGTGATGAAGTATGATATACAATCGCAGATGATATCTTGTTTAGGTCTAACTTGTCTCAGATCACGACATGCAAAATCAAATCTTGACTATTTAGGTTAAATCCAAAATCTATTTTAGCTAAATATAAGAACTAGAGTTTAATCACGAATTTGTTTTCAAAACCATAATTAAATACTTCAAAAACACATGTTTAATTTGCTAGGAAGATCTCTAACCTCAATGAGTAATTTAGTGCAACTTGAGGCTTCAACACAATGATCTTAGCTACTGCTCTAACCTGGAATATGAGGACTATGTTGTGTTCTTGAGCTTTTGGAGTGAAAAGGGTATCTTTATGTCTAGGTCCTTGAGTTGTCTATGTGTTTTGAAGTAATGTGAGTGCTTAAGGGATTCTTGATTGTACAATGGGAGAGACGTGGGGAAGAGGAAGAAAGAAAAGGGTGTTCGGTTATCTTAGTCAAATTTTTGATGATTTTTTGAGTAGAAGCAGTTTGTATGAAGAAAACTATGGGCTAAGATGGTTTGTGGCATGCAAGTTTCAAGATTGCCTTCACTTGCCTAAGTGAATTGCTTCATGTGGCATGTTTGGGTTAAGGAGGGAATGGAGACCTATTGGGTATTTGCCAAATTGTTGTTTTAAAAATCTAATTTTTAGGAAGGTAAAATAAAACACCAAAATTTGTTAAAATTAATTTAATAAATGATGAAAATTAAGATAAATCAACAACATGATTAAAAAGCAAATAATTAGGAAAACATCACAAATATAATTTTTAAAAATAAAATCTCAATTAGGCACATTAATTGCTAATTAGCATACTAATTATCTTTAATTAAATCTAGAAATTACATTAGGAGATTGAAAACACAACCTAACATTATGGTTGCTTATATGACCTAACAATAAAACCATACTCGGCTTCGCCTAAAAGTAAAGAGTTTGATTTCCTCATTCCTAGTTCAAAAAAGAAAAGAAAAAAAAAACCTAATGTTAGAAAAGAAGACAAACATGCTACCAAATACGGGTAATAACTGTCATTATTACTAACTACAACGTAAAGAAACAAAGAGAGAAAAATCCTAAGCACCAATAACAAAATCTCCAATGATGAGACGATCCATGAAATAACCGTCAAAGAAAGTGGTATATACATGGTGTGATCGCTTGCATGGTGACACGTAAGCCCCACATATTGTCACTATGCCATTGAAACTTACCAATGACGTGGGGATTTTTCAATCTCCTCTTCACCGATTTCTGTCTCTTTCAACATTGAGAGGAACAACATGTTAGCAGAACTTCCATTGTCAACCAATATTTTGTCGATGTCATAATTCGCAATGTTCAATGAGCGTCGTCATGTAGAATATCAAGCCCAAATGCCTCGTTACTTTGAAATGAAATAACATGTTCGTCGTATTCATCAGCCAACGAGCTGACAGTCGCTTGACTTGCTCTTCTCTGGTGCACCTTCATTTGGTTGGCTGAATCGCCACTAAAAATATAGCCTCCACAAATGGCTTTAATTGCCTTTTCTAACTGGTGGTGGTGATGGCGTCTTGTCTTGGACTCGATGATCCTTTTATCCTTTCTTTTCCCTGTTGAGCCTGTAAATTTTCCTTCCTTTTTCAAACAAAAATTCCTTCAAGTGTCCTTTCTTCAATAGTTCTACAATTTTTGACCGCAATGTTTTACAGTCAATCACCAAATGCCCTGTGTCTCGATGGAACTCACAGTATTTCGACTGGTCACGTAAACGGCTTGGTGCCATCTTGCTTGGCCATTTAACATAATCCTTCCCTCTAGTTGTGCAACAAGTTTTGTTAGGGATATATTCAGGCCATACTTACGTGGCGAGAGTGTCTGACCACTTGGCCATGACTTCTCTTCCTTCCTTCTCCATTCTTTCTTCGGCGGCATTCTTGTCCAACCTCTTCGATTAGTTCATTGTTTCTACACTCTTGCCCCATGATCTTCATTTCTTGTGAGTTCTCGCTCATATCTTTCGTTTTCTTCTTCTAGATCAATCTATCCCTTTGCCCTATTCAATGCTTCTTGGATAGTCTATGGATAGTTAGAGCACATACTATTCTTGAAGGACGACTTGTGCAAGAGTCCTTTCTTTAGTGCCTCTCTAGCCATTCTGTCTTCCAAATCTAATATCTCGAAAAGTGCCTTACTGAACCTCTTGACGTATGCTTGTAAAGATTCTTCTAGATTTTGTACAACCGACCACAAATCTTTGGTCATTTTGTCTGTCTTGATGTAGACTGAATATGCCTTAACAAATGAGTTTGCTAAGTCCTCGAAGTTATTGATTGAGCTAGTTGGGAGATTACTAAACCATCAAAGAGTTAGCCCCTTGAGGCCCTGCACGAATAGCTTACACACCATCTTTTTTGGAATCGAGTTTGGAATATTCGTAGTGCTAACCATGTTCTTATACTGCAACAGGTGGTCTTTTGGATCAGAAATTCCATCGAACCGGGTGAACACGAGGTTGTTGTACTTTGGTGGCATGACTAAAGTGATCCTCCACGTAAGCGAGGTAACTCGGATGTTCTTTGAGATGTCATCCAACGCTGGAGTCTTGCTTGTTGCTTTCAAAACTTTCTGGTCGATCTTCTCTTCCACAAGCTTAGTGTTCTGTTCGAGCATTTCTACTGGATCGACTCCGGAATTAAAAGAGACAAAGTTGGAACTTTGGATTAAGTGGTAGGTTTTGTTCTTTAAGATGTCATCCAATGCTGGGGTCTTGTTTGTTGCTTTGAAAACTTTCTGGTCGATCTTCTCTTCCACAAGCTTAGTGTTCTATTTGAGCATTTCTTTCATCATCTGCTGGATTGACTCCAAAGTTAAAATAGTCAAAGTTGGAACTTCGGATCTAGCGGTAGGTTTTGTCCTTTCCTATGAGCATTTGCTGTGGTTGTGGCCGTTGTCACAGTGGGAGTTGCCATGGCTGTAGAAGCTGCTGGTGTTGTTGTTGGAGTCAAGGGAGTATACAATGGCTGCATCCTCCCAATTAGGTTGTAGGAGGACTGCTCTCTTCCTAGCTGTGGCGTCTAAAACTGCCATTGTGCTGTTGACAATATTGAATACCCATAGTACAAGTAATAATAGGATTGTGAAGCCATCGAGAGTTCTGATAGCTGATTTGGCTCCTTAAAGCCAAATTTTCGCTATTGAGTTGCTCCAATCTTCTGTCACATTCTTGAGAACGAGTTGCCTGCTCTTGGAGCATTTCTTCAAGGCCTCCATTTCTGCTGTAAGGGCTTCCATTTGCTAATTGGCCTGAGGAATCGATTCAGTCTCTTCAATTGCAGTTTCAAGAAAGTGCTGGTTGTCAACATTGTCAGCCATTCATATTCGAGCTAAATATCCTAAAGTTGATTATCTGAAGGCCCCACGGTGAGCGCCAAATTGTAAACGGTAGATCTACAATCAAATATGAAAATGTAGGTTTTGATCGTTAGGCTTCTGTTTAAGGAACTTAGGTTAGGCCCTCAAATCACTGTTAATTGGACCTATCAGCTCAAGTAAACACGCAAGATCAAAGCGCTATAAATGGAATAAAATAATGCTATAAAAACAAGAATATATCACATAAGATTTACAGTGGTTCACTTTGTTAAAAGAGTTACGTCCACTATAATGCACAATAATTTTCTAGGTACAAATTACAAGAGAGCAGAACGAGATAAGAAAACAATTGGGTAGAATTTTTGTATGTTTTTCTCTATCCTCCATACAATGAAACAATCATCTATTTATATAGAGAGTAAGGAGGAATCATGGCTTCTAGCCGTCTATGGAGTAGGATAATGCACTGATAGTAACTATAGTAGTGGGACATGTGTTGATCTGCGACAGGCCACAAGATTTTGCCTCTTCCACGTCCCGGTCCATGATTAGACATGTTAGTAATTGCTAAGTCGTGCTGATAACCATCTACTCGTGGCGATTGACTCGATCGAACTAATACCTCGAGATGAGTTTGAATTAACTTAAGCAGCCGATGTAACCCAAATACTTACCACTCACAAAGAATCAAACCAATCAAATTAAACGAAACGTCAATTCGATTAGCCTTGCTCACATCGATTGATTTACTTCGATCTATTCAACTCGTTTTAACACTAGGCCGTCTGGGCTTATGGGCAATTTAGGCCTAATTAAATTGCACCCCAATAATAATATTTAAGAGTATTAATTAGAACTAATTTTAGTTAAAAATATT
>LNSY01190678.1:0-13503 GCA_002024485.1 Artocarpus camansi
CTCTTACGAGAAAATGAGAATATTGATTTTATCCCCTTAAAGAAAAAAAAAAGAAAAAGTAACTGATTTTATCTGTTATTTTAGCCATTCATTGTGTTAGCATGTATCATTATCCTTGCAACTTCGCCTTTAACATCTTCTCCAGTAGAACCTAAAAAAATAAAACAGAAGACTAATATCAGTCTTTTTTTTTTTACACGAGATAAAAAGACGGCCGTATCTACAAAAAAGACATATTATTGAAACTGTTATGAATCAAGTTTCATGAGTTATCCGTAAAGGTTTTATTACAAATTTACAATTTACAATTAGTCTACATTATTTTACCATTGAATTCCTCTTAATATTATGCATAATGTTTCTCTTAATTGTATATGTAATCTATGTAAGTTTTTTCTATTGCTATACCTCTTGTTATGATTCTTGGCTTTTAAATAGAGGT
This sequence comes from Artocarpus camansi, assembly GCA_002024485.1. Lineage (NCBI taxonomy): Eukaryota > Viridiplantae > Streptophyta > Magnoliopsida > Rosales > Moraceae > Artocarpus > Artocarpus camansi. The sequence goes on from LNSY01190678.1 coordinate 443, forward strand.
TGTGCTAAGTTTGAATTTTCATCCCTCACAAGTGAAAGAATAAAAAGATGCAAGGCCTTGTTTGTTTGTGTTCTCAAAATTTTTGGAAATGTTTGTGTACGCTTTTCGAAGCAAAAATTTTAAAAATACTATAGCACAATTCTCAAAAAATTTTCATTTTCTAAAACAAAAACATTTTCACCTATTTTGAAAATAATACCAAACGGCCCCAAATTGTCTCTCATTTCCTTTTGTGCTTTATCTCTTGTTCTTTTTAGTCTTTTATTATACTTTGCTTTGTTTTATAGCACGCTATTAGCATGAGTTTTACTGTGATTTCTTTACGTGTTTGTGATTCATTCAGACACATTCTTCGAAGGTAGTCCACTTAAATATGTTATTTGATCATATTATATATTCATGACTTTGTTTTACGCATCCAAATTATCTCTTTCTCACATTTATATGTTTGTTTATTATATATCTATAAACCTGAATAATTATTGTAGACATATATTCATATATATATATATATATATTTAGTCTCTGAAATCTTTCTTGTTTGAATCTCATTATATATTATTCATAGATGATTATAGTTATTCTGATCATTAATCTTTGATTTTCATACTCTGATATGAGACTCTGCTGAGCTTTTCCTTTGAAATTTTTTTATGTCCATAGTTATTAATTCATTCATATTATGTATTTGTAATTACAACATTGCTTCAATATAAATATATTCTATTGTTATGCCTGTTTGCAATGGTTAACATATACATTATATGTATTTTATATGTGTCATAATTATTAGAAATGAATTTATTGACTAATAGCTCTCATGTTTTGTCTTCATTTTATTTTGTTATTTCTCTTTATTTTACTATCAATTGATGAATTCATAATAATTAATGAGTTGTCATATTTTCAATATATTTACCTGATGGTTATAGTATTTATTTATCCCATTATGCATTATGGTCACAACAATGTATTATTGATGTTATTTTTATTAACTTTATCATATATTTGTTATAAAATAGTTATCACAACTCGAATCTCACAAAACTCGAGTTTGTTGCTCTTGATATTTCTGGCACAAATTATTTAGCATGGACTCTTGATGCTATGAATCTTGGAAATATAATAAAAGAAGAAAATAATGCATGCTCATAAGATCACTCAAAGGCAATGATATTCTTTTGTCATCATTTCCATAAAGGATTGAAAACTGAATATTTGACGTTAAAAGATCCATATATTTGTCCTTTGGAATAATTTAAAGGAAATGTATGACCACCAAAAGACTATAATACTTCCTAAAGCTAGCTATAATTGGATACACCTATGATTGTAGGATTTTAAAACTATGAACAAGTATGATTCTGCAATGTTTAAAATTACTTCTCAGTTAATATTATGCGGAGAAATTGTTACTAATGCAGACATGTTAGAAAAAACATACTATACTTTTAATGCTTCTAATGTGCTTTTGTAATAGCAATATCAAGAGCGAGACTTTAAAAAATATTCTGAATTAATATTGTGTCTTCTTGTTGCCGAATAAAATAATGAACTGCTGATGAAAAATTATTAATCTCGCCCAATTGGATCGACACCGTTCTTTGAAGTGAATGCGGCATATGTTGAAGATCCTAGGCATGGTCGGTGTAGGGTTCATGGTCGTGGATGTTATTGTGGTCATGGTTGTGGTCCTGGTTATTATAATCAAAACAAATTTCAAGAAAGTTGCCTCTCACCATCATAAATGGGAGAAGAATGAGGAGAAACAAGAAAAAAAAAGGTTTTCAAAATGAAGCCCTGAAGAACAATGAAGATACTTGCCATAGATGTGGCATGAAAGGACATTGAAGATGTATATGTTATACATTTAAATACTTTGTTGATCTTTACCAAGCTTCCTTAAAAGAGAAAAAAAAAGTTGTAGAGACAAACCTTGTTAAGATAAACTTTGCTAAATACCATGACCCTACAAATTTTATACACTTAGACTTAACAGATTTCTTTGAGAATCATGATGGAAATTTTGAGAATTTAATTAGCGAGGGAAGCATCAATTTGGCTTGAAAAGATGTTCTCACACCAATCTATCTGTAGTGTGTTATTTTCAGTTTGTTTTAATTTCCGGTATGATCCATACTTTTTAGTGTGTTTCGGTCTGTTTTTATTTTAGTGTGCTTATAATTTCGGTATGCTTTTGTTATGTTTTATAATCTCCATATGTTTTCTTATATAAAAAAGTATTGTGTTTAGTATATTATTTTCTTATCTTTTTGTTTTATTTTCCATGAAGAGACATGGATTTTAAAAATCATTTCATCGATATTAAAGTTAATGGTAAAGCCTTTTGTCTAGCAGACAGTAGAATAGCACACAGTATTCTCAAAGGTAAAAAATATTTTTCCAATCATATATTAGCTGAAGCTAAGGTTAGTACAATATTTGGTATTGTAAACCTTATTAAAGGCTTTGAAAGTGCTAATATATTATTACCTTGTGCTACAAAGTTTATAATTAACGATATTATGTATTCTAATAGATCAAATAGAAATCTACTAAGTTTTAAAAATATACATCATAATGGTTATCATATTGAGACAAAAAATGAGAAAGATGTTGAATATTTTTATATTATGTCTAACGCCTCTAGAAACAAATAAATATTGAAAAAGCTACCATCATATTCTTCCAAATTGAATTATATATTTTATAAATCCAATTGAATCCTATGTCATGATGAACCAAGAATCCAAAGATTCAAGAAAATTTATTGTTTGGCACGACCGTTTAGGTCATCTGGGTTCGATAATTTTGTGAAGGATTATAGAAAATTCAAGTGGATAGCCTTTAAAGAACTAAAAGATTTTTTTGTCCACAGATTTTTCATGTACTACTTGTTTTCAAGGAAATATGATTATAAGACCATCCGTAGTGAAAATTATAACTAAATCTCCTACATTTTTAAAACGAATTCAATGAGATATATGTGGGCTTATTTTTCCATCATGTGGATCACTTCAGTATTTTATGGTACTAATAGATGCATCAACATGTTTTGTCACATATTTATTTATTATCTACTAGTAATATTGCATTTGCGAGACTCCTTGCTTAAATAATCTGAATACTGGTGTAATTCCTAGATCATACAATCAAGAAAATTCATCTAGATAATATAGGAAAATTTACATCCCAAGCTTTTGATGAAAACTACATGTCAATTCGGATTATTGTTGAGCATCTTATTGCTTATGTGCACAAGCAAAATGGATTAGCAAAAATTTTATTAAAAGGTTGAAATTAATTGCTACGCCCTTACTTATGAGAACAAAATTGCTTAGCTCTGCTTGGGGACATGCCATATTACATGCTATTGTACTTTTTTGCATAAGGCCAATTGCATATCATAAATACACCCATGATAGCTTGTTTTCTAGTAAAAAGCCAAATATTTCCTCTCTAAAAATTTTTGGTTGTGCAGTTTATGTCACAATTGCTCCACCACAATACACTAAGATTAGGTCCCCAAAGTAGACTTGGAATTTATGTTGGATTTAAATCTCCATCAATAATTAAATATCTCCAACCATTGACGGATGATCTTTTACGGCACGATCTGCTGACTATCAATTTGATGGGACAATTTTCCCAGCATTAGGGAGAGATAAACAACAATTCGAAAAACAAAAAAAAATTATGGAATGCATCATCCTTATCTCATTTTGATCCTCGTACAAATCAATGTGAATTAGAACTTGGAAAAAAATATCCATTTGCAAAATGTTGCAAATCAATAACCAGATGCATTTACTGATGTTAATAAAGTAACAAAATCCCATATACTAGCTGAAAATGCTCCTATTCGAATTGATGTTTTTGCTAAAAAAATATTAATATACTAGCAAATGAGTCTAAGGCACACCAAGAGCATGGTAGACCCATTAGTTCTAAGGATAAAAATCCAAGAAAGAAAAAGGAGCTAAATAAAAAGCAAGTTGGCATTTTCAATTTTATTAAGGTTCCTTAACCGCCTGGTACAAAAACAATTAATATAGCTAAAGAAATAACCTAAAAAAGATTCAGGTATTTAAAAATGATGTTAATGAAGAGATCTTGATAAGTTATGCCACTTCAGGAAAGAGATGGAACCGAAATAAAACTGTTGTCGACAACATATTTACATATGCAGTAGCTCTTGATATTATAAAAGAAAACGAAGATCTTGAACCAAAGCCTGTTGAATAATGTTGATGTAGAAATAACTGGCTAAAATGGAAAGTTGCAATCCAAGCAAAATTAAATTCACTTGAAAAACATCAAGTTTTTGGGCTTGTTGTCCAAACACCTGAAGGTGTAAAACTTGTATGCTACAAGTGGGTATTTGTGTGAGAACATACTGAGAGAAATGAAGTTATCAGATATAAAGCACGACTTATAACACAAGGCTTTTCATAGAGACTTGGTATTGATTATGAGGAGACATATTTTTTAGTGGTGGATGCATTTTTGGTTAGTCTAGCAATTTTAGAAGGATTTTACATAGTCTAATGAATGCTATAACAACTTATTTGTATGGATCACTCGATAGTGATATTTATATGAAAGTCCCTAAAGGGCTAAAAATACCTAAAGTAGGGAAATGTATTCGATTAGATTACAAAGATCTTTATATGGATTAATACAATCTAGATGCATATGATAAAATTGTCTTGATGAATATCTTTTGAAAGAAGGATATATTAACAATCTAATTTGCCCATGTGTTTTTATTAAAAGGTCAAAGTCTAGATTTGCAATTATTACATTTTATGATGATGATTTGAATATCATTAGGACTCATGAAGAGCTTACAAATATGATAACATATTTGAAAAATGAATTTGAAATAAAGAATTTAGGAAAAACAAAATTTTGTCTTGGTTTGTAGATCGAGCATTTATCTAATGGGATTTTTGTTCATTAGTCAACATATATTAGAAAAGGTATTAATAGCTTTTTAATATGGATAAATCCTATCCAAAGAGTTCTCCTATGGTTGTATAATCCCTTGATGCGAAAAAGGATCCTTTTTATCCGCGAGATGAGAATGAAGAAATTCTTGGTCTAGAAGTGCCATATCTTAGTGCTATTAGTGCACTAGTGTATTTTGTTAATTGTTGACATAGCATTCTCTGTTAGCTTACTAGCAAGATATTGTTCTTCACCAACTCAAAGACATTGAAATGGTGTCAAAAACATACTTCGTTATCTTCGTGGTATATCAGATATGGGTTTATATTATACGCATGATTCAAAGTCAGAATTGATTGGATATGTGGATGCAGGATATTTGTCTGATCCACATAAAACACAATCACAAACAAGATATTTGTTTACATATTATGGTACAGCTATATCTTGGCACTCAACAAAGTAAACCCTAACCGCCACGTCTTCGAATCATGTTGAAATATTGGCAATTCATGAGGCAAGTCGAGAAGGTGTTTGGTTAAGATCCTTGGTGCAACATATAAGAGAAACAAGTAATCTTTTATTCAACAAAGAAAGTCCAATGGTGTTGTATGAAGATAATGTAGCATGTGCTACCCAACTCAAAAGAGGTTACATAAAAGGGGACAGAACAAAGCTTATTTCACCAAAATTCTTTTTCACATACGAGCTTCAAAGAAAGGAGAGATCGACGTATATCAAATTCGCTTCAATGACAACTTGGCAGATTTATTTATGAAGGCACTTCTTTCTAAAACATTTAAGAAGTTGGTACATAAAATTAGTATGCGTCGACTTAGAGATGTTGACATGAGGGGAAGAGATTGTGTATTGTACTCTTTTTCCTTTAGCCTAGGTGTTGTCTTATTGGGTTTTCCTGGCAAGGTTTTTAATAAGATAGTTCTAAACGTAAAGCGTGCAAGAATTATGTACTCTTTTTTCTTTTATAAAGATTTTTTTTCCCATTAAGTTATTCTTAGTAAGGTTTTTAATGAGGCATATTCTTTGGATGTTAGATATTCAAGAGGGAGTGTTGTGAATCAAGTGTGTGTGAAAATGCCACCTCTTGGTAATAAAGGTTTTATTGTAAATTTACAATTCATATTTAGACTACATTACCACACTATTGAATCTCTCTTAATATTGTGTATTATATTTCTCTTAATTGTATATGTAACTTACGTAAGTTATGTCTATTGCTATTGCCTTTAGCTATGATGCTTGGCCTATAAACAGAGGTTATGCTAAGCTTCCACTTTCATCCCTCATAAGTGAAAGGATAGAAAGATACTTTCTCTCTCAGTTCCTTTTTTGCTTTCTTTCTTATACTTTTTAGTCTTTTATTATATTTTGCTTTGTTTTGTTTTATAGCAGAAACCTTATATATATATATATATATATATATATATATAGATGTGTATTTTATTACGAAGAATCTTTGGGAATCTATAGTCTAAAATTGATATCATTTAATTTTAATTCGTATATTGATTATATGATTTGTATCTTAAAGAGCAAATTAAATATTTTTTTTTGTCAAAACTGATATATAGTCCATTTGTCGTTGCTTTTAGATGATGCTTTTAGCTTTTATTACCACCACCAATAGGTGGAGTTTGGTATATTATGCTTTTGCCAAGCAGCTTTGAAACTGATGCCCATGTTGGGTTAAAACTGAGATATTTTGATAAAAAGGATTAAGAGAATTTGAAATTAGACAAATGACATTTTTTTGTTTTTGTCCTAAAAAAATGTATTTTTTAAGCACCAAAACTGCCCCAGCTTTTTTCAGAAAAAAAAGAAAAAATGACTGTATTAAATAGAGAGACTTAACTAAAGTAAAACAAAAAAAAAAGAACCGTTTTGATATCTAAAAAACTAGTTTTTGATGTTTAAAAAAAAGGGCCATTCATCAAAAATTTTTCCCTCAAAAAGTCATTCTTCGAAATGCCTCGTTAAAACTTTGCATGCCCAAAATTAGTTCGCCCCATTGGACCAAGAGCATGGAACGACCACAGGAGGCCCGTGGAGAGTTCGAGTGGTCGATTATTGACGAGGTAGCCGATTGCATGGAGGGGCCGATGTAGGGGAGAGCAAACTGTTGGAAAAGTATGGTTTATTAACCATAATAAGTGGCCATTGTGAGGCTTGATTACAAATGGGTCCTATTTGGCTTTTGTAGAACATCAAAGTGGGTTCAAATTCTCCGCTGTGAGATATCTTTGAATCGATGTATTATATGCTCAAACGATACATAGGTAAATGAAACTTTGATGCCTAAATGAGCAACTTAAAAAGTCTCATTAAAATGATTTAATGGATGATTAATTCAGAGAAATTACAAAGGTTGTAATCCTAAAATTAAACCTAATTTTAATAATGCTTTATGGCAGGTTAATGGCTTGCATAAAGGCTGTATTTATGGCAGGCCGTTAAAAAGGTAATCACAGAGAAAACGAAGAAGAATCTTTGGAATTTTCAATGTTGAATGAATTGTTTGAATCTGTTACAACCAATAGAAACTTGACGCCTGTCTAACTAATTGAACCAACACTAAGTGACTTATAACAAACTAACTACTCTTTTCTAATATTGCCCTTCAAACTTAGCTAGAAAGATTTTCTACACTGTGTTTGTGTCTCATTTGATTGAACTGAGAGCTAGGAACAACTTTATTCAAAACATCTGCAAGGTAATCTGACGCTAGAACATGTCTGACATCAATTAGCTTCTGCGTTGCCTTTTCTCGAACAAAATAGAGATCTAGCTCTACATGTTTGGTTGTGGCATGCATAACTGGATTTGCTGCTAGAAAAACAATACTTAAATTGTCACACCACAGCATTGCAGAATACTTCAACTTGAAATCTAGTTCTGACAACAAAGATTGGATCCAAGTGACTTCAGCCACCAGATTTGCCAAATTCCTGTACTCTGCTTATGTACTCAATCTGGACATAGTGTGTTGCTTCTTTGGAATGCCATGAAATAAGACTAGAACCAAAGAAGGCACAATACCCTGAAGTAGATCTTCTATCATCTGGATCCAAAGCCCCGTCAACATCACTAAATCCAACCAAATTAAGATCTGCAAACTTTTTTAAGTGGAAGTCATATTCCCTAGTTCCTTTTGACATACCTCAAAATTCTCTTCACAACTTTGCATTGTTCATCACAAGGATTCTGCATGAATTGACAAACTTTATTTACACTATATACTATCCAAGGTCTAGTGATAGTAAGGTACTGTAAAGCCCCTACAGTACTTCTGTGCAACTGAAGATCTTGGATAGGTACACCATCTCTAGAAGTGAATTTAAGGCCATTCGTCATAGGAGTAGGCAGACTCTTTGCTTGTGACATCTTAATCTTGAGAAGAAGATTTATGATATACTTTGTTTGAGAAAGATGAAGACCTCCCTTAGTATGTGTTACTTGAACACCTGAGAAGTAATCAAGTTCACCCAAATCCTTCAAACTAAATTCCTTAGCTCAATGAGCTATCAACTTGGTCAGCACGGTGCTACTACTTCCGGTGATGATAATATCATCCACATAGATTAGAATGTAAGTGATATGAGAGGCTTTCACTCTCATGAAGAGTGAATGATCAGATTTTGCAGATTTGAAACCAAAGAAAGCAAAGCTTTATGCAGCTGTTCAAGCCAGGCTTTTGGGACTTGTTTAAGCTCATAAAGAGCTTTATGTAACTTGCAAACCAAATAAGGATTATTAGAGTCCTCAAAACCCCGTGGTTGAGTCAAGAGGCAGTTGAGCAAGTTGAAGCCTTGATAATGGCTCAAGAGGCACGAGTTTAGAAGAAGCTCAAGCTTCTTGATTCTATATCTAGTGCAAATCTTACAACTTCAGGAATACCTAATCCTGTTTCTCGAGGAGGCAAATTTTTTGCTCCTTTTTCTTATTCTCATTATATGCATATGCTTAGAGGCAATGGTCAGTTCAATAGTCCTGGTGCAAATTTTTGAAGACAAGATCTTGTTTTTGACAGAGGAAGAGGCATGTTCGGTAATCGAGGTGTTAGATCTAACTGGAATTCGGGCCCTAAAACACAGTGTCAGCTGTGTGAGAAATTTGGTCAAATGGTTCAAAAATGTTATTACAGTCTTTATCCTAACTTCTCTGGTTTTTAGAACTTCAACAGTGGTGATCATGTGGTCATTCCACTTCTGCTAATTTTTCCAATTTTCGAGCTTTCTACTGTCATTCTTCTCCCTAGATGATTGGTTTGTTTAGTACTGATGAATCACCTGCTGATAAGTCATGGTATCTAGATTCTGGTGCATCGAATCATGTAACACTAGACGTCTCCAATCTTATGCAAGGAACTGAGTTCACTGGTACAAACTAGGCGCACATTGGTAATCATACAGGTTTGTCTACTATAACATGTTGGCCGGTCATGTCTTCTTTCTCCATTTAGTCCCAAACTTTTGTCTCTTAATCACTTACTTCATTTTCCTAGTATTACCAAAAACTTACTCAGTGTTTCTAAGTTTACAAAGGACAATCATGTGTTCTTTAAGTTTCACTCTAATGCCTATTTTGTCAAGGATCAAGCTTCTTGTCCAAAATAGCGGTGTGACTCTCTGTGCTGAGGCTATGCATATTTCCTCCACCAAGGACAAGAGTACAGTACATGGGACTATGAACTACTTTGGTTTCGTTAAAAATATTTGGGAACTTGATTATAGGGGATTGCATATAGCACTTTTTAAGTGCAAGTGAGCCGATAATAACTATGCTAAGACCGATAATGATAGTCTCATAGTAGTTGACTTTAGAAGATTGGGATACAAGAATAATCCATTTATTATAGCATCATAAACAATTCAAGTTTTTTATACAACGGATCCCCAAGATTTGAAATTGTCTCTAGTCGTCCCAATGAAGCCAAGAGTAGTTATTGACGGTGAAGAAGTTGTCAAGGATTGCACAAACATCCTCTTATTCATAAAGGGATTGCCATTGGTTGAAGGGATTAATGCTTTTAAAGATGATGTTTCACACTTGCTTCGTGAAGATATAGAATGGATATGTATTGAGGAACTAATGAAAAAAAAAGAGGAAAAAATGAGCATTTGTAAACAAATTTATGTCAATTTATTTCAATATATTTTTTATTTCATTTTTCATTTTTTTTTGAGCTAATGGATATCTATTTAGAGTTATATTTGTGATAAAAACAGCAAAAAATAAAAATTCTAGGCCATTAGATGCTTAACACACGAGCTGGCTACCTTGGACAGAGGAGAAAAACTCTTAAAATTGGTTTTTTTAGACTAATTTTTTATGACAGTTTTTATAAAAACTGTCATGTAAGGTCATGGTATGCCAACTTTTCACGACTATTTTTTTAGAAACGGTAGTTGAAACATAACCTTTCAATACAAAACCGTCGTGGAAAAATTACTCTATGATGATGGTTTTTATAAAAAACCATCGCGATAGAGATCTCCCCAAACACCAAAAATTGGTGCCCATTCGGATGCTCTATGATGGTAAAAAACCATCATGAAAACTCAATTTTGTACCACGATGGTTTTTTAACCGTCGTTGAAGTTTTTCACGATAGTTTAAAATTGTCGTGGAATGCCCAGTCTGTAGTAGTGAGTTTAGAAAAGCTTGATTCTGCCTTGCCAAAGCCTTTTCTTCTCTTTGGGCTTTGAACATTTTTGCCTCCTGCTAGTTATCACGAGTAATCCTATATTTCGCTCAATTTGCTCGACTAACGCATTCGCCATTAGTCTTTGGTAGGGGACCTCCACTATCTATTATCATCGCAATAATGTGTGGAACATGTTCATCCTTCTCATTCTTTTTTTGTCAGTGGATACCAGAGTAGGACAAAGGCAAACTAATTGGTCAAACTTTTTAACAACATCAACAACACCCTTTAGAGTGGAAAGAAGGGCGTAACATGCTAGGTTTCTATGTCCACCAACATAAGGTTTGAGGGGCTTGTCAATTAATTTTTTATCTGCCCCACTTTGGTAGACGATGAGGGGTCCTAAACTAGTTACTAAGGTGACTCTTCTACGTTGACACTCAAGTAGTGCACTATACTTAGATAACCAATCCATCCTCAAGATTACATTATATGCACTTATAGGAATTACAATTATATCATCTCTCAATGTCTCACCCCCAATCATAACATTACATGATTTACAGAAAATGTTTATCTCTACTCTACCCAGCGGAGAAGTAATGTACATAGGAATTTCAAGCTCCTTGGTTTTCAAATTGAGAGTGTTTGCAAATAACTTAGAATTCAGAGAATATATAGTGCCAGTATCGAATAAAACATAAGCTAGAGATTAAGAAATAAGTATCGCACCATCAACTATGGTGTTACTACCTTGTGCTGATGAATTCTAGCCATGGTATGAAGCTGCCCTTGCACATTTCCTTTGCCTCTATCATTGTTGTTGTTGGGCCCGAGGTTTTTTCGCAGGGATTGCACATTACCGAAACCCTAGGACCTGAGATTTGTAGTTCTGCTGAATGCTTTGAGGTTGGAACTACAAAGCTAGCTAGAAGGGCATTTGTGAGCCATAAACTACTGGCGGGGAGTGGGTAAACTGCTAGGGTGTGACAATCCATAAACATTGCCCTTGTTGTTAATGAGGATTTCTAAACGAGTAGTTTTCCTGATATGGCTTGGTGCTTATAGTAATGGCAGTTATAATTGTAAAGGCTCATTCGATTGCTACCTTGAGAATTGCTATTGTCACTAGTTGTTCCACCATGCTGTGTTTAGCTGAGTGGTGGGAACTGCGGTTCCCACCACAAACTCAGTTGTAAACAGTGTAAAGCTCTCATATGTTATCGTAATAATAAAAAAATTTGTTATAGTGTAAAGCTCTCACAAACTACAGTAAAGTGGTTCTAACCACTGGTTCCCACCACTCTCTCAAACACTCTATATTTTGATTTTAGGACTGCTATTGGCAACTGCAGTTGTTCTGGCGGAAGTTTCTTTAGGGTCCACCTTGTTCTAACTCTGTTATAATAGTAGTTCGCGTTGTCCCTTCCTATGGTGATTGTGGAGGACACCATATCACTATATTTTTTGATCCTCAGGGCTGCCAGATGTTGACGTACAAGGCCTTTAAGTCCCTCCTAGAACTTAATACAATTCACTTATTCAGACCTATTGAAGCTTGGGCAAACTGTGACAGCTTAGTGAACTTTGCCTCGTATTCCATGATGGTAATCTCCTTTTGTTCCAATATTTGAAACTCCACTATCTTTTCTTTTCAGCAGCCCTGCAGAAAGTAGAGCTCATAAAAGTCATTCAAAATCATCCCAACTTAGATTGCGTGTGTTTAGAGTACAGCTCACTTGTTTCCACCAAGCATTGGGACCACCTAGAGCTTGTCTGCGACAAACTCAACTTGCAGTTATATTGGTACACCTAAGGTGTTCAGGTGTTTCATAATTTTGTCGAACTAGTAATCTGCCTCTTGGGGGTCACCACTTCCATCAAATGTAGGTATGGTGGCCCCTCAAAATTCCAAAAAGTAGCACCGACGACGATTGATAGCAGGTTCCCCTTATTGGGCCCTAGCAGCCATCTGCCTAAAGGCTGCAAACATAGTGTTCATTACTTCTTCGTTGGGGACTGCATCATTATTAACGGCACGGCATCAAGGAGGCATTCTTTTACTATTGAAAAGAGAAAAAGTTGGACTGTTAGTTGTTTCTCAGATGTCTTATTATATGCGCACAATTCCCAAAGTTTCAAAAACCTAGAGCTCTATACCAAGTCTTGTCAGACCACAAAACTAGGGTTCGTGATGGAGCAGATTAATTAAATTAACAACTAATAGAGTGTTTGGGAGAGTGGTAGGAACCACTTTACTGTAATTTGGGAGAGCTTTATACTGTAGCAAATTTTTTTTATTGTTACTGTAGCATATGAAAACTTTACACTGTTTATAACTGAGTTTGTGGTGGGAGCCAAACACAGCCTAAAAATTGAGTTTAAGATGTATGTTTTAGGTCGTATTATCATTATTATTATTATTATTATTATTATTATTATTATT
>LNSY01191531.1:0-10723 GCA_002024485.1 Artocarpus camansi
CATTTTAATATTAATATATTGTTAAATAATAATTCTATGACTATTATAAATTAATATTTTTATATAACATAAATATAGTATTATATTGATGTAAAATAATAATAATTTAATAAGAATGATAATAATAACATTAATTTGCATAGTAATATTAATGTTAAATTATATATAGTATTATTTTATTATTCATATTATATTCTTATTATTATTTAATATTAGTACTAACATATTATATTGATACATCTAATGTTAATACTACAAATTATTTTTGTCAATTATACAAGATTCTTATGTACAATCAAATACAGTAATATATTATTCCTAAGAATCTAAAAAAAAATTCCTATGTACAATCAAATGTGGCAATATTAGTTTTCTAGGAATCATATTGCATATTATCATTTTCTCAAGAATATGGTTCCTATTGATTACTGTATACCAAATGTCTCCTTAAGAGCTCTTCTTAAAGATGAAAAGATGGCTGTTGAAGAGGCCAAGGATGGGGAGGTGTAAGTCCAAGCTCTCGTTTGCATTAACGACTTGAGAGCTGAAGTCAAAAAGGAGAAGGAGAAATTGCTCAAAATCGAGGAAAGTTCTAAAGCTGTTGCCCTTGAAGCGAAGAAGAAGAAGGGAAAAGACATTGCCGAGGTTGTCTTTGCTATAATCGAGACAAGAGTCAAGAAATTCCAAGCTTCTGAGGAATTTACATAAATCTAGAAGGCTATCCTTATGTCGGTGGGCGAACAGATTGTAGAGCAAATTCACATAGTTCACCCCAACGGGGACCTGTCTTTCTTATATTTCTTGGATACTTTAACTCTAGCTTATGAGTTAATTACAATAAAGAAAGAGGTTCAAGAAGAAGATGCTGCGAGAAAAAAACCAGTAAAGATATATATATTTTTTAGGCCTTTGGCAATTTTTTTCACGATTGTATGGCCTTTGGCCTTTTTGGAGTTTTAATGAATATAATATATATCTTTATGTTTTTTCTTTAATGAAGAGGCAATAGTTTTATGCGTTTGATTTCATTATTTGTGTTTGAGCACCAACTTAATAGACCATTTTTTAAAGTCTACAATTGCACGGGATACCAAGGAGATATTATGCCCCTTATATGATCCATTAAAGAAACTTCTTTAAAGTCTAGATTGGGGTTTTAAACCTCACCTGCCTTATACCATTTAATACTCGAAAGACTTTAAGTAGACTTCTTTAAAATTTATATCTATGATCACAAACCTACGATTGCACATGATACTAAGGAAAAAAGACTGGGGGTTTGAACCTTGCTTGCCTTATGCCCTCTATGTCAAACATTGAATCTTTAGTTCAGTTTTGACATCTTTCATATAGTAGATATAACAAAACTAGGAGCCAAAATGAAAAGAAGAAATAGACAAAACCTGGAGATGAAATAACTTATTTAGAGTTTCATTTAACATTTAAATCATTATAGAGGTCGACCGTAGCAAGATAAGCATTATATCTATTGATAATAAGGGTGCAAATGCTCTGCATTCCAAGGGGCTCGATGCCTTGACCCGCCATTGATTCAAGTATATAAGTTCTAGGCTTAATAACTTTCCAGATCTTATAAAGACCCTCTAAGTTGGGTCTAAGGGGACCCATATTCCTCGACTTTGTGCTAGGAGTTACTCTTCTGAAGACTAAGTCCCCGATGACAAATCTTCTTTCTTTACCTTTCTTGTTATAGTATCTTGCCATTCTTTGTTGATAAGTATCAAGATGTATTTGTGAATCTATTCTTTGCTCTTCAAGTTGATCAAGCTTTGCATTCATCAACTGCATATTTACCTCTTCATCAAAACCACCAACTCGACTAGTAGGCGTGGTAATCTCGACTGGTAAAACTTCTTCAGCTCCATATGTCAAGGAGAATGGGGTCTTGCTGGTGGTCATTTTGCTCGTTGTTTAGTATACCCACAACACCTTAGGGAGCTCTTCCACCCACTTGCCTTTTAGGTCATCAAGGTGCCTCATAAGTGTATTCTTAATTATCTTATCGATTACTTCCACTTGACCATTCGACTACGGGTATATTACAGTCAAGAAATTCTTATGGATGTCGAGATCATCATAGAACTTTCTAGTCTTAGTATTGTCAAACTGTTTTCCATTATTAGAGACAAGCGAATTTGGTACACCAAAGTGACAGATAATGTGGGACCATATAAAACTCATGCAATTCACCTCCATAATTACTTAATCCCATTTCATGTAATAATTGATTGCTACTATGGCGAACTTAAAATATTTTGGCATTGTAACAAATGAATCGATCATATCAATTTCCTACTTCACAAAGGGCCAGGGACTTAATTTTAACATTAGATTTTCTAGATCAGATCTCGGCATCATGGCATAACGTTAGCACTTGTCACATCGTTGCACATACTCAATAGAATCCATTTTTAAGGTTTGCTAATAATGTCCCTGTCTTAGCATTTTATAGGCCAAGGATTGACCTCTAGCATGGTTTTTACATAGGCCCTCAAAAATTTCCTTTAAAGTCTTTAATCCATTTTCCCTACTGAGACAACGAAGAAGAGTAGCTAAACTACCTTGATGGTAAAACATTCCATCATGTAATTGATATCTCGCTGACCTATAACAAGTCTTCTTTGCCTCTATTGGGTTAGCTAGTAATGCTCTGTTTAGTAGGTACCCTATAATCGGACTCATCTAACTATTTTTTGATCGATGGGCATTGATTCCTCAATCTTTTCCTGCTGTATGATTGGGACTTCCAATGTCTTGACAAGGATTACATACAATAAATCTAAATCCTTTGATGTAGCAAGGTGAGCTAAGGTGTCTATATTATTATTTTCTGCATGAGGTAACCTGGAAAGCTCTTCTTTCACCTTTCGCAATATCTAAACATTATCTCATATTTGGCTTTATACTAGTCCAAGATTTGATTTACAACGAGTTGGGAGTCGCTATAAATCTCCAACAGGTTAGCCTTCATATTGTGTGTGAGCCTTTCTCCTGCTAGCAATGGCTCATAGTTGGCTTTATTGTTAGACGCCTTAAACTCAAACCTTACCCCGCCATGGTTTTCTGGTTTTCTAGGCTTACCGGCACAATCCTTGTTCCCGCTCCATTCTCATTTGATGAGTCATCGACATAAAGTTTCCATTCAGACTGTTACATTTCAATGTCTTCTTCACTGACCCCTCTAATCAAGCTATAAACTCGACAACAAAGTCAACCAAAGCCTATCCTTTAATTGTCATTCGAGGCTTATACTTGATATCGTACTGGCTTAACTTAACCAACTATTTTAACAACCGACCTAAAATTTTTGGTTTCTGCAAGGCCTATTTCAAAATGTAGTTAGTTAAGACTAGGATTTTGTGTTCTAAAAAATACCTCTTCAACTTCCTTGTCGACATAATCAAGGCCAAGGCAAGCTTTTCCATTGCTAAATGTCGTGTTTCCACATCAAGTTGACGCTTGCTTGCATAATAAACTAGAAATTGGGATTTCTTTTCTTTTCTGACTAGGACAGAGCTTAGAGCATGAGGTGAAACAACTAAATAAATTTGTAGGGTCTCCCTCAGTGGAGCTTTTGAAAGCAAAAGGGGTTTCCTTGAGATACTCTTTCAGGTGTTTGAATGCTTTGTTACATTCCTCGATTCACTCTAACAACTTTATTCCTTTCAAGACATAAAAAGGCATGTATTTATCAGTCGCCCTAGAGATGAAATGGTTGAGTGCTACTACATAACATGTTAGCTTCTGTACTTCTTTGAGCTTTTGTAGTGTCTCCATATCTAATAATGCTTCAATTTTGGTTGGATTTGCCTCATGCCCTAGCAACTAACCATAAATCCTAACAACTTTTTCGACGCCTCCCCAAATACACACTTTAAAGGGTTATGCTTTATTTCATATTCTCTCAAGATCTAGAACATCTTTCTAAGATGGGCAACGTGTAAGCTCGCCTTTTCCAACTTTACTAGCATATTATCAACATATGCTTCCATGGCCTTTTCAATTTGCTTGGTAAATATTTTGTTCACCAAGCACTGGTATATGGCTACTACATTTTTCAAGCCAAAAGGGATGATGAGATAACAATACAAATTTTTGTCTGTGATGAAGGAGGTATGTTCTTAATCTCGAGGCTGCATTGGCATCTGGTTGTAGCCTGAGTGGGCATCCATAAAACTCAATAATTCATGCATTGTGGTAGCGTTGACTAGCTGATCAATCCACAAGAAGGGAAAGCTATCCTTTGGACAAACATTATTTAAGTCACTAAAGTAGATACATATTTTCCACTTCCCATTCAGCTCATAGATGAGCAAAGTATTTGAGATCCAAATAGGATAGAATGATTCCTTAATAAAGTCATTTTCCTCCAATTTATCCACCTTTTCATTGAACATTGTATATCTCTCTGGATTCATTGGTCATCTTTTCCGTCTTTTTGGGGAAAAGTTTGGGTCAATGTTTAGGCGATTGCATGTAACTTTTGGATCAACCCTACCATATCCTCATGAATCCAAGCAAAAACATCAAGGTTTTTGCTCAAGAATTTCTTTAACTCCTCTGCCTGCTTATTGCTTAATCCGGCCCTTCTTTTAGTATTTTTGATGGATCTTTTTCATCCACCTTTATCTCTACAAGGTCTTTAGCTGGTTCTGTTTTGGTGATCTCTTTTTCTAGACGGGGTCTATGTCTTCCTCCATGGGCCATTGACACACCATCCTCATTTCCATCTTCCACGGGTTTACATGCATATGCACAATGTCAGAATAAGTCAGCCTTGACTCATACCGGTTTCCTCTCATCTTGCCCACTCCTTCTGGCATAAGAAGTTTAACTTTTCTGATAGTAAATGGAGGTAAAGGCCTTCTGATCACTGCATTATATTTGTCTCCTCCTTAAATCACTAGAAAGTTTGATAGTACGGTCATCATTTTAGGAGTCTCTCCCACCATTACTAGTAACTTAATAGTTCCTTTAAGGATTATACTGTTCCTTATAAACCCATACAACAGCCTCGAGTTCAGCGTCGTTTCACCCAATGAGATCCATATCTTTTTGAGACAATTTATGTATATGATATCAATGGAACTACCATTATCAATCAAAATTCGTCATACAATATAGTTCCCAATCATCACTTTGACTACCAAAGCATTATTTTGGGGAAGAGGACTCTATGTGCATCTTCCTTAGAGAAAATTATCTCCATTTCCTCATACCTTTGTGCCTTGACAGGTCTACAAGCTAAAACATTCATGCATCTTTGCTTCATGTCTTCTCTTGCCTCACGGGTGTAATTCTTTCGTGACCTTTTGGAGTCACCTCTATGGTATAGTCTACCCAAAATGTTATGAATAACCACGGCAGGTGTATTCATGTTATTGTCATGACGGTCTTCATTACGCCAGCTTCGATCCTTTCCATGATTGTTAGGACAATCATTTCTTCTATCATTTTTCTTTCTTTCGTTTGCTTGTACTTCAAAAGCTGACCTTCTATTACTAGCCTTTTTATCTCGTCCTTAAAGTACATGCATTCACTCGTATAGTGTCTTGTGTCTCCATGGAACCTATAGTATTTGTTTTTATTATGCTTATTTGGATTCAACCCACTAGGGGAGGACGTTGGACATAGGGCTTGTCATTGATCCGATGATATATGTCATTTATTAGGGCTATGAGTTCGTGGTAGTTGTCATATCTCTACTGGGGTCAAGGCCTGCCATCCTCCTGCTTTTGCCATTTGGCGTTATCTATGATAACAACCCAGCTTGGCTAGAATGATAGCAAATCATATACTGGCTCTAAACTGCTCTACTCTTGAGGCTCTCCCCTCTTCTTTCTGCCATTGTTTGACCCTTGACCGCTGCTACTACTGCCACTTCCCATGGTTTGCCTAAAGAGCTAGACTTTTTACTACTTCTTAGTTGACAAATCTCCTAGCTCTCTCCAAGACTTTCTTGTATGACTTTGGACCTCTCATGGCCAAGATCATCCCTAAAGGAAATGTCCATACATATATTACTCAAATCTCCCGTTAGAGCAACATCGCCCAAGACTCCTCCCATTACTGCTACCTCCTAGGTGTATCTGGCGAGCTAATTCTTCAAAGATTCATTTAGCCCCTAAGGTAAGAAGTTGAGCTTTTCTTTGGATGGGGGTAGAGCCCTGACGGCCATAAACTAGTTCAAAAAGGCAACCTTTAACTCCTCGAAACAAGTAATACTCCTAGAAACAAGTAATGCTCCGAGCTTTAAGGGTCCTAAACCATCGTCTAACCGAACCCACCAAAGTTTGGCTAAATGCTCGATACATGGTTTCTTGTGGGACTTAGTAAAGTTCCATATAGGACTCGTATATCTGAATGTGGTTGTCTAGATCCATCAAGCCTTCATACGAAGACATCCGTAGGGGTTTAAACCTTTTTGGAAGGGGTACTTGCATGATTCTAGGTGCAAAAGGGTTGGTATTAGCGAACTCCTTGCCATGATGGATGTTGAGCTTTTCTTCTAATTTCTCCACTCTTCCCACTAAGTGTCTAACCTCTCTTGCAGGAATTCCTAATGCAGCTTGTATGTTGTTCAACTATTGGGCTATCAATTGAGGATCAACCTATGGGTTTTGCAGTGGTTGGTCGACAATAGGAAAATCCACCAAGTTAGGGTCATTTCCTAGTGAAGCGGCTCTTCTTACATGCAACACAATTCTCAAATCTCTCCCATAAAGTTGGTCCTTGAGATTTCTTACATTTTAGGTAGAATCTGCGTCCTGTCTATCATCTCGCTTGGGCAGTATTGTTGGGAGGCTTCCATTTTGTCTTTGTTGGTTTCCTCCTTGGTACAATGCTTAAGCTGCTCTACATGTTCTCGCACGGCTACCTATTGAGTTTGCCCTTCTATTATGGCCACCTACAGTCTTGACGGTTCCCTCAGGGACCTCCTACTAGCCACCTGGTTATCAGGGTTATCCCTTAGGTCTGTTGGGTTCGCACCTACAGCGTTACCATTATTGCCTTGAATTTGATCCAAGGCCATGATAATCCTTTTAAGCATTCCACTCATTCGTTCTACCTTCTACTCCAAAACAACAGTTCCAGAGGGTTGCCTCCCCTGCTTTGATTGTCCAACTTCCTTGGCAACAAAGGGGTTGTTTGAGTTAGCCCTTATATGGTTGGTTCTTGTTGTCACCATGATGATCGTGGAAAAAGTTTCGGTTTAAAACTTGATAAATCCAAACCTCATTCTAATGCCAGTTGTTAACGATGACTTTAGTTCATCAATTATATCACGATTCACTCAAGATGAATAATAGCACTAAGAGAAGTAAAAGCTTGTGGAAAATAAAAAACACAGGAAATCATAGTCGTTCACTTAATATGAGCTATGACTACTTTTAGATTTTTCTTTTATTTCTTTTAAATATATAAATGTGAGAAGGCCAAATAAAAAAGAGTCCCTTCTCTAAGGTTTTCTACCTCTATTTATAGCTATAACTACCAAGTGATTAAATTACAATAATTTAAATATAAAATGAGGAATATCCCTTTCTTGATTTCATTCTTACTTTCTTCGTATTTGACTTTCCATGTCTGTTGTGTGGATCACTTTAATCCTTAATTTGATGAGGATTTGATTTCATATATTTGCAATTCAAATATGTGCTCTAGTTCAATAAACTTGGATATTCCTTTAACTCATCTGCCTGCCTTTCGTGGGATATCTCAGCACTTGGGAGAGCCCTATCGGCTTGTCTTCCTAATGAGATCTCTTTTGAGACTTGGGGCCTTAACTGAGCTTTTTCAATCTCAATGTTAGGTCTTGGACTGTTGAGATAATCCACAACAATAGCAAATTAGATTGGCACACATATTTTACAAAGCATAAACATTACTGCACCGGCAAATTATTTAAACAAGTTTGCACACTGATCAGCTACGTGCATGGTTCCTAAATGTCTGAGTATTTTCTTAAAAGAACAATACTACTATTCATGATTGTAAATAATGGGATAGAGTTGTGAAGAAGATGGTCAAATTGCCGAATCAAAAGGTTCGTTTGGTTTGGAAATTTATAACTAGTAGTGGACTAGATCGGATCATTTGTATAGCTATGAATAAAAAAAAAACATGTGTAATATATATTACGTACATCCTTTCTCAATATTCAAATCCTTCTTGTATGTGTATAAATGTATGTATATGTGTGATTGTATAATGTGTTATTTGTTCAATGAAGTTTTTCTAGGATATATTTTGTAGCAAAGTAGAAATGCTTACATTATCATGTCTTCCTGCACATTATTGATAAAATCCCCTTTGTGTAATTCAAATAGTTTCTTGTTTTCATGTTTTCGTCTTACTCTGCACCAAGAAAAAGGAAAAGTTTACCGTTTTCCTTATTTAGCAGGTGAATACTATAATTATAACATGCTAATTTGAGCATAATAAATGATGTGTCTTTGTATTCTTGTCTATATTCTAGCAACATTTTTGCAGTTACTATGGAAATTTTGTAATTGTATATTCTCTCTTTTGAGATTTTGCTTTGTTGTTCATCATTGTATATTCTTTATTTGAGGTTTTAATTAATATTGTTAATGTTGAGGTATGATTTTGCTAAAAAGTCCTAAACTGCAGTTCAAATCAGACCGAACTCTTTTTGGTCCTAATATATTTTCTCAAACTGACTGGCGGTTCGGGACTAAACTGGACAGTGCACAGTCTTAACGAGATGATCGAAATTATAAGAACAATATTTCAATACTGTCCCAATCTCGGATGGGTTTGTATTAATGGTAAATTTCCACTCCACTTTGCTATCGAAAGTCGGCGAGAAAATATTCTTAGGCTTTTCTACGGAAAAAAGGAGCCCAATAAAACACAGCCTAATCAAATCAACAGTAAACCGACCATTCCACATTGAGCGGCAAAATAGGCACCTCTCCCTTAGCTCTCATCTGTGTCTAGCGTAGCTCTACAGAGGCAAAGAGAGATGAAATGGTTCAAGGTCAGTGGCAAAGTCTTTTTTTTTTTTTGTTAATGATGATGCGTTATGAAAAATATTAGGTATTAATTTAATTAATAGAAACATAGTTATATATTTAATTATTATATAGCGCTACAATTTTATTTTATTTTTTTCTTGTATAACCTGTTATTAATTGATAGCGTATTTTTCACTACTTTATTTTAGGTGGAAAACTTGATTCGTCCTATTACTAAAACATGCAAAACGAAAGAGGAGATACTGCAGATAAATTATTTACAAAGGAGTACAAAAGGTTGGCAGAAGCTGGAGAAAAGTGGATGTGATGTGGGAAGATTATGATTACAATAGTGGTATTTTACATTTTAGGTTTATTTTGTTATTGTTTGTTGATACTTTTTAAATGGTCGTTTATTGCAATGAATGCTTCTTATTGTTTAGGTAAAAGGCTTTAAATACCATCGTAAGCTAATTGTAATAGTTAAAAAAGAACGTTGAGTATTAAATACAAGTTTAAATGTTTTCTTTTCTTGTTGAGAGTTTTCCTCTTTAAGGTGTTTTTTTTTATGTGGGCTTTCAGATACAGATGCAATAATGGGCCGAGGTTCGGGCTCATTTTGCTATAGTGATGGGTCGAGACGGTACGACCTGACACTGTTCACAGCTCGGCCTAGCCTATAAATATTGGTGGGCCGGGCTGAGCTGGGCTGGGCCAATATATGTCAGCCCATGGACCGGCCTAGCATTGTTTATGAAAAATCATGGGTCGGGTCGGGTCTGCTCATTTCGGCGGCCGGCCTATCCCGACCCACAATAAACAACATTTTTTAATGTTTTTTTTTGTTTTTAGTAATTTTGTAAACATCTTATATATAATTATTTCAATTATACTCTTTTTTTTACTAAGATTTTGTCCCACTGGGTTTTCCTTAGAAAGGTTTTTAGTGAGGTAATCGTAAATAAAATATCATATTTTATATTTTCTTTAACTATTTTAACTTTTATATTTGTTAACGTGTTTAAAAATTCAAAAATAAAAATTTAAAATTTAAAATTACATGTTTAGATGGATTGACTCGTTTAAACCCATGATGGGTTGGCCAATTTAAGACCCACGGCATAGCCCATGTAAAATTGGCCCGTGGGTCGGGCCGGGTCAAGGTAATTTTAATATGAGTTGGCCCGACACTGCCCGCGGCCAACGTGAGCCTAAGAAAAAAGGCCGATCCAGCCCGTTCTTGCATCACTACTTTCGGATCTTCCCTTCTAGTTAGAGCAGTAAAATATTATTTTCGTCTGCATTAGGCCAAAGGACACATTGAATTTTTGTTCAATTGTCACTACTTTAATAGCTACAATCATGTTTGCTCCATACCCTAGAGGCAACAATGGCAAAACTAGAGTTCCAATTTTCTTGCAGATGGGTGCATTCTTGGTGTTTATTGTTTCAGAAGAGCTAACACTCTTTTCATCTCTGACATCAGTTTTGCTGTTCTTGTCAATTCTAGCTGCTCGTTACACGGGAAAAGATTCCATGGAATCATTGCGGAAAAGGCTAATTCTAGGTCTTGCTTCTCTCTTCTTTGCAACAACCGCAAAGGCTAAGATGGTTTTGCTATCCATTGTCTCGGTGGCTGTTTTTATCTTGCCACAGCTTCCTCTGCTTGTCCAAATGGTTGGAACAACATTTGGATTTACCTTTCCCCCTCAAAGCTGTTG